>BQNB010007882.1:64830-88321 GCA_026074375.1 Tanacetum coccineum | reverse complement strand
TATTTTCTAAATACTACGTGTTTGTTCTTCGTTCTTCATCTTTGAATTCAGGTTGGTGAGGATATTTGAGAGAGATTGAAGTGATGAAGGATATGAGGGATGCTTCAAATGGCTTGATTTTCGTCCCTATTTATAGGCTGAGAAGAGGTCAAAGTGCGGCACACATTCTAAAATGTATGACATACTTAGCCTAAGTCGGTGCAAATGTCTTTGTGGAAACCGTAGAGGGGGGGGGGGGGGTGAATACGTTTTCATTTAAAACATTAAGATCAAAGATTATGTCACTCTTCTACCGGCGGTCCCATATATATTTGGGGACCGCCAAGTATATCAGGGGGCCGCCTGAGTTATGGGACTGCCACCAGAAGAGGTTTTCGTACTAGATCTTTTGTATCAATTACCTGATCAAGTTTGATGCAATATGAGAAGTGGCGATAATAGGTTTACAATAGCTAACGCCTATTCTAACAATATAACCACATTCACAATATATAGCACTAAGAGCTACACAACCTTAACTAACAAGATCTACACAACCATTTACACAATCATAAGCATAATGCAAGTATAAAAGTAAAGCGGTAAATGTAAAGAAATTAGTAAAGCGGAAGGTAAAAGAAAATGCAAACCGACACGGTGATTTATAGTGGTTTGGTCACGAAGCTCCTCTTCGCCCTACTCCACTCCTCGAGTATCCAACTTAAGAGTTACTTCACTAATCAACAAGCTCCCTTTCGGCGGAGAAAACCTTATACTCATGCTTATATTATTTTCTGACACTAAGCTAGATGTCGAGTCCTTCTTCAGGTACAACCAAACCCGTTATGTTTTATGGCCTAAACACATAAACCGCGTCGCTTACATTTTTTTCAGACACTAAGCTAAATGTCGAGTCCTAATCTTAGCCAGAACCAATCTACCACTTCACTAATGTATTTTAACACCTAAAATACTAACCAACCCACAATCAACCCATCCAAATATATACATCATTTGGATCTACACACTACTAAAGATTGGAAAACATTGACTCGATCTATATGTAACAAATGTTACAAATGGACTAACTAGACTACATAACTTCGGATCTTGAATATGACCGAAGCTCTACTCTTGCACTTGAGGGAAGAAGGAAAGAGTAGAAGATTAGATCACATTTAAACAAGATTAAACAAGTTAAATTATAGAGATTTAGTGAGATCTAGAGAGAGAAATAACTGAGAGAAATTTGCGGAAAAGGGTTGTGAAATCAGTTGGAGATGACCCACTATTTATAGGAGCTGAAAGCTGACAGTCTGGCAACGGCGGTCCCTTATATATAAGGGGGCCGCCAGCCCTATAAGGGGTCCGCCGCCTAGACTTTGCTCCCTTTTTGTCTTTTTGTGGGGAAGGTTGTATCTCGTATAGAAGCTTCCATTTTGGGGAGAAAACTAGATTTCAAATTTTATATTTAAATAAAACATTTCTTTTATTAAAAAGTATTTTGTGTTTATTTATTTTTGTGAAAAATACTTTTGTAGAAATGTAATGGTTAAGAAAAAAACCCCGGGGGGGGTGTGTGTTTGTGTATAATAATTTTTGAGAAATATTTTTGGTATATTTATAAAAGTATAAAGTTTAAGACAAAAACTTATTTTTTTGATCATCCTACAAGTTTAATGTTGTTTGTACATACCTTACGTGATTTACGTCGGGTGCAAACAAATGTCGGTGTTGATGTAGACTTGAGACGTAGATGCATGTATGCATTGATGATTTGTGATTACGAGTAACTTGCGCACTTTACGTTATGTATTACAAGTCACATATTTGTCATCACCAAAACATAAAGAGATCATATAGATTAAATATCGTAATATTTGCACTAACAATCTCTCCCTTTTTGATGATGACAAACTATGTAAACTATAACACATAGTAAAGTTTAAAAGTTACTCATTTACACTCCCTTCTCCTCCTTTTGTCGAAGCAAAAAGGTATTATGTAGATATGAGACGAAGATATGAGAAGATGGTATGTGCTCCGGGTATATGCGTTGGATGAATGAGAAGAGGATAGGTGCTCCGAGTATATAGGATTGAGGAGAAGATATGAAAAATAGGGGTGAAGGTGATTGTGTGTCTCTTGGATAGTTTAGAAAAGGTCATGAGAGGTAAGAAGTAGGCAAGTCAAGAGGGTAGGTACTTCGAGTGTATAGTTTGAAGGAATGAGGAAAATGTAGGTGATCCAAGTATAATATTGGTTGGAGTAATGAGAAGACAACATGAGAAATAAGGTTGAGGTGGTTTTGTGTTTCTTGGATAATTTAGACGAGGTTATGAGAAATGAGAGGAAGGCTTGAAACGAAGGTAGGTACTTCAAGTATATAAGTTGAAGGTATGAGAAGAGGACCTTAAGGTTGAGGGTTATTTTGAAGTGAAGGAGGTGAAGTATTTGGAGTACGAATAAACGCTTCATTGTATTTGACAATCCCCGATCCTATCTACCTATAAAGGTGAGCTTGCGTCATCCTAGTGAAGTCTTCTATCATCACGGTTTAACCAAATCCATGCTATTTACCTATATATCTCCTAGCTCCCCCTTGTTCATTGCGTCCCCATGATAATATCATTCCTTGTATATTGACTCTGACAATTCCATAGATTAAATAAATTACCATCGATGCTCAAGAAGTTTGATGCAATTTAAAAGAGTAGAGCGCTTGCAAGTGCTCCCCCTAGGTGTATGCTCCCCCTTGTTTGGGGAACCAATGAATCAAGATATTGTTGTGCTACAAAACAAAGTTAGTAGACAAGTACACATATACATATAGCATCGAACATTTAGTGGGGGAAAAAAAAACTATACAATGGCACTTCTAGGTTTATTATTCTAAAGTATGACACTTTGAAAGAGAAGTAGAAACTAGACACAATTAATCATTATTTGAAAAACAACCTAAATGATGAAATAAAAATAATTGAGACGTATGTTTACGGAGAAAGATTAGACCGTCTTTAATAAACGAGAATGAGATCTCCGTTTATTGACTGACGACACAAATATTATGATAATGACCCTTTTAAAAGAGAAACAATGACACTTAATATCTTGCAAAATATGTAAATATATAATATATATATTTAATAGATATATATATTATAAATTATATATATATATATATATATATATATATATATATATATATATATATATATATATATATATACTTTAAAAGAATAAAAAGAAAAATAAGAAACGAGGATGGAGACGATGTGCTCTTGGATGTGAATGAAAATGATTCCATAGAGCTGAAAAGTGGGAAAGGATGAGCGATACTAAAGAAGGAACGTGTTGATAAGAGGTTGATAGAAAAGATTGATATATCATTTGCACTAACAATTGATATGCATATGACCCTATCGAGACAAAATTAGATGTGAAAAGGAACATTTAGAAGTAAGAAGATTTGAGCTTATAGCTTATCAAAAGAGCTTGTGAGATTAAAAATCCAAAATGGGTTCGTTTGGTTAACCTGATGGATTTAAGGCTTTAAGATTAGTTTTCAAGCTTATAGAAATGATAAATGAGCTTATTGAAATAGCTTATTATAACAGTTTATGGCTTATAGCTTGTTAGATACACGAAAAGAGCTTTTTAGGGTTTTTAGAGTGCGTTTGGTTTAGGAAAACCAAATGAGTAAGCTTTAGGGTTTAAGGGATGATTTCATGAGATCATAAGGATGTATAGGAGCTGATATATTATCTAAAACAATACAAGAGTTTATTGAACAAGTGAAAAAGGCTTACTAGTATACGAATTGATGATCGCCTTCATGTTAGGCCACCAATAGAGTTTCTTTAGATCCTGATACATCTTGTTAGAACCTGGGTAGATGGAATACTTTGATTTATGGGAATCATGCATGATCAAGTCCCTCAAATTACCAAAGTGTGGTAACCAACTTCGATTCTTGATACATCGGGTTCTATCAGGACGTACTTCAAATGCTTTGTCCATTCCTCGTAGGTTCTCAGCTTTGATGTTCTCTTCTTTGATTGCCTTGGTTTGAGCTTTGAGGATTTATGATGGTAATTTTGGGTGAAGGGTCATGACTAATGCTCTAACTCAGAGTGGTTTGATTCGTTCCTTTCGGTTTAAGACATTTGCTATGACATTTGCCTTTCCAGGATGGTAACGAATCTCACAATTGTAATCTGTGAGCAATTCTAGCCAATGACATTGTCTCGTGTTCAACTCTTTCTGATCAAGGATATGTTGAAGACTTTTATGATCAGTGAACACAATACACTTTGTGCCATACAGATAGTGTCTCTAAATTTTAAGAGCGAACACAACTGCTCCTAATTTGAGGTCGTGTGTTATAACAACCCAAGAATTTTCATCAACCTATTTTACTATTATCACAATTATACAGGGAAATTTTTCGCTTTATTACATTACTTGTATTGTCAATATCTCAGTATGTCATGTAACTTGCATAACTAAAGTAGACGAGCTCACGCAACCTATCTATGACCATCCTGTCTTCATATATGTCAAGCAAACATCACAATATGTCAAGTCAATATCATCATATCCTTATTACAAAGTACATTATTCCTATAATGTACCATTCACAACGTTATATCAAAACGGGCTTTAAACCGTTATCGGATGCCTCTAAACCCTAATTCCATGAAGGATTAACATCTAAAGTGAATGCACAAGCTACTAAAGCATATGTACAAGCAATATAACATCTCATTTGAAATATAAAATCTCTTCAAGTCAAAGTACAAGTCTCTAAAAGTTCAATGTACAAGTCATTAAGCATGATCTCTAAAATAGCCGTTTTACCTCCGTTTTCATTCTAATTTCTTCACCATCACTTATGTACAAGCTACTACACTCAACATACAATGTGTAAACCCTAATTATTCTATTCATAAACTTTCATACACATTTTTACTCTTAAAACCCTAATTCAAAACCCTAAACCCTAAAACCAAGCTAGATTCTAAACCATGACCTGTTTCTTGGCTTTTATCCATTGTAAACCCAAACCAACACTCAATTAAGTTTTAATAACTTATTTTACAATCATATCAATCCTATTCAATCATTATTTCATCATTACTTCATCATTTTACTTCACTTGTACGTAAAACATATCCTAGAAACCCTAAATGTAACCCAAAATGTACCTAATTGGTTCATTTAACCCATTTACTCGTTTTAAACTATTCTAATCCTGAACAATCAACCAAGAGACATTGTAAACTCATAATATGAGTTTACAAATCATTATCTATCATTATCTTGGCAATGTACAAAAGATTGAAGCATAAGAATCCCTCATGGTACCCATTACGAGCTAGAGCCCTACATCCAACCCACGGCTTACACTTTTCATTTCGACCCATTTTAACTTAAACCACCAATCAAATTTCATTAGTAAACCTTTATACAATGTCCAAGATCAGTATTCTATCATTCTTGATCAATCATACACGAATTATAAGCCAAGAAAAGCCAAGAAACCCTAATCGAACCTAAAGTGAACCCGTGACCTTATTTACTCATTTTCAACCCGTTTTAACCCAAACCACTTGCAAACTTTTGTTAATACTTCATATTACAAACCATGAGATCATGTTCAAACCATTACTTGATTAATGCTCACGAAATATAAGCCCAAGAACTGAGTTCGAACCCTATAATGCCAAAACAGACCCGCGACCCCTTTCTTGCAATTCTTACCCATTTTAGACCCTTTCTTTGCAAAATAAATCATGCACATGCTATCCTAAGTGCAATACAGCTCTAACAAGAAATATACTTGCCTTCTCTTTGCACGCAAATCAAGCCACATCCTTCCTTTTTACTCCACAAACTGCCGCGGCACCATACAACGCCATCCAACACATTCAAGCTATCTCCTAGTCCTCCCACATCTGATTTCTAGCCTCTACACATCACTTACTAGCTACAACACATGTCAAGAACAGATCCTAAGCTTTGATTACTCTCCTTAGTCTCAAATGGGTATAAATAGGAGCCTTATGTGTTCATTTCAACTTGCACCACACCTCCTCCTCTATAACCCTTATAGGTAGCAATACTTTGCTCATTTATGATCCTAGGATCATTAAAAAAGTTCAAGAAGTGAAACCCTAAAGAATTGAAGCCCCGGAGTAAAGATACAAGCGTATAGTGGAAATACTACCCCGAAATGAAACCCATTTCCCACCATTGTTGATCATTGAAGCTCCAAACCCAGGTTTGAATGTTCTACATCGCTACTACACCCTTATAAGTTCATATGATCCTAAATATACTCTTGTTAATGTTTCATAAACTCAATCATGCTCATTTTTTCCGTTTTGATCCCAAACCGAACACCCGAACCCCCTAATATTCGCGTTTTTGTACTTAAAACAAAATGTCATAATGATATAAATATTGTTATAATCCATCCTAGCATGCTTAACTCATGTATAAAAAATTAACACTTATTGATTAATCAAGGAATTTTGAACTTAAAACCCGCACGCGTATACGTTTTGAAACCCTACTTTTAGACCCGTTTATTACTTCCTAGCTTAACGAAACGTATAAATATCCTTTTGTAATGTTAAAACTTCATATTTTTAGTTTAATAATAACTTAAAAAAGTCTATTGAAATGTAAACATAAGCAGCATGGCCAATTTGACATATTTGTAATTACTAATCCATGCAAGGTATATAACGGAACATTTCAGAAACTTATAACTAAAGACTAAAATGTCATTTTATCAAAGTTATAACTATTAAGGGGTCTATATGTCTCTTTTCAAAGTGCAAGGATTACCTTGTATATAATCTTTAAAACTTGAAGGACCAAAGTCCGTAAAAATGCAACCCTAAGGAGGGTACTACTTGCAATTTTCCAAACCCCTGGGTCTAAAAAATGTAACTTTTTGGAAAAAGTAATAAAAACACATTCAAAATATTACCAGACAAAACTTAATAAACGCTTGACGTGCTTAACATTATCCATAATTGGATTAAAATGCTTAAAACCGAGATTATATCCTATCACAATACTAGGAGGCTTCATATTAAAGAGATGATTCATCATGGTATTACGTCTGACTGAGTTTGTTGGGATCACGATTTAAAGTGCCTACGCTCTCAAACGTTTAACCTAATGACTTCTAAAATTAAATGATGGCAGCCGAACGTTGATACAATAATTCCTAAACTCGTCTATCAAACTCATACCTTAAAACTAAAGTTCTAGAATACAATCTTCCAAGACTCAACATATCTACTCAGTTGCGTGACGAGGCTGTTTACTATCATTTAACATATCAACCTCCCCGGTTAAGATTGTGATAAGGTGTCACTCTTCATTTCAGAAATAAGTACTACAACTTACCATCAGTGGATACCATAATATGCCTCGCTTTTACTCCTTTACATGTTTTTATAAACCTGATGAGGGAGATACCCTGCTCGTTACATATCATCTTTTAATACGTCTTTTATCTTATAACAATGTAGATTCCTTTTCAATGACTTAGTGAGATTACATAGCCTCGGCTTTTACAATATTACATGTTTATAACCCCTCGAGGGGGATACAATGCTCGTTACAAACTCTTTTAATATACTCCTTTTATTCTTATAACCAACTGTGATTACTTTCACTGACTTAGTGAGATATTCATAGTCCTCCAGGGCCTTTTAAATCATTTACCAATGTTTTTATAACCCCCGCGAGGGGGAAACATGCTCGTAACAAACCTTTTACATACACTTTTATCTTTATAACAATGTGATTACTTT
The DNA here is from genome assembly GCA_026074375.1 of Tanacetum coccineum. NCBI lineage: Eukaryota > Viridiplantae > Streptophyta > Magnoliopsida > Asterales > Asteraceae > Tanacetum > Tanacetum coccineum. Next base: position 80,507 of record BQNB010007882.1, on the reverse strand, counting down.
TCAATGACTTAGTGAAGTTTTCAGAACCTCTCCTTTACTTTTTCCAATGTTTTATAAACCTAAGACGAGGGGGATACATCTTGATACAAACTTTTTACATACTGCTTTATCTTATAACAATGTGATTACCTTTTCAAATGACTTATACATGCTTTAAACCAGAATATAAGTTTTTTTACAAGTTAATAATGTTATTCCTGATACCCTATTACAGCTATGTCCTAAGTTCCATTATGCCAAAAGTCCCTCGATTATCATGGACCATTAATCACTTTTGGGTGAACGTAAATATTATGGGATACTCTATCGGGGATTGATGAATCCCTTTGTGTTAGCCGGATAGGTAACCAAACACACTATATTTGAATTTCATAGGTATATGGCAATTACCTACACAGAGGCCATTATCTCTTTATATAAATCATTTCAGTTTGGGTATATATATACACTAGTCAGTTTGTGTGCCATGAGCTTAGACCCACTATACTAACAAACAAGACCATAACAGACCAAAAAAGGCAATAACGAGATAAACATGTTACTAATGATAATTGTATTCGTATAGCCATAATTGACTAATAACGGGTGTATAAATAACAATATCATAATAAATTGTGTTTAAACAAATTATTACACAAGACTTGTATTCAACTGGTTTATCTTAAAACCTATGAATTTCCCCTCAACCTTTTGTGTTGACTTTTTAGCATGTTTATCTCAGGTAAATTGAGCAAGTTTTGTGGGCAACGGAGTGGCATGGACTCAAGATGGTTAAAACTGTTCTATCATTCAAACTTGATGTTTTAGGATTTTGGACCTGCATTTTGTAAAAACTCTGATTATAATGAATGATAACTAAATTTTTCCAACAACGTCTCTTTTAAATTGTTTTCTAACGATTATGATTGTTATATCCATGAAGTATACCCCAGATATCTTCCGTTGGCTATATTGTCAAAATGAGGGTGTTATGGATCGGTAAATCAACCCCATGGTTATAAGAGAACAGGTCAAAAACCTCAAACTATAACCACATTTCATTTTTCAAGCCCATCAAAGTCCTGCCGTGCCACTACATTCCGAACAAGTATGTAAATATAACATATCTATTATTACTATTACATAAATAACTTATTTATATTTACAAACTAGTTGTTATCAAAACGATTCTTTCCCAACCACTTTACTTCTGTATTGAGGATAGCTTTTCCTCTATAAATATTCTTACTATACTTTGATACTCATCGGATTATTACCCAGCTTATCATCGGGAAAGCCAGTCTTTTAACACTTCGGAAAAACTCAAATATAATCCCATCAGTGATCTACACCATCTCTACAATAAATCCTTATTTGTAGAACTAACAAGCAATTTATGCTAAGGACTTTACCTAATTCACCCACCAGAATACCTATTAACTCCACCAGCTATTTTGACTCTATCTCCGGTATTACCACCATCAATACTATTTAATCCTCGATATTTCTTTATTCCTGAAGAACTATTACTACCATAGAAGCAAATCCATCTCCATCGTTCTTTCCTCAACAACTTATTTAATTCATCTCGGAATCAAACTCGTAATCTTGTATCACCATCTTCTTCAGTTTATACTCCTACCCCACCTCAGGTATTTTAAATAGAAAAATGTTCAAATAAGATGTATCTGAAACATCATGAGAAACAAGTTGAAGATATCTTGAATTATTTAGATGAACTCTATTTTCACCGCATTGAGAGAATGGAAGAAGGACGTATAAATGGTAACGAACTGAAGACTGAACTCAAGGAAACCATTCATATTGTCAAACTCAAAAGAAGCCAGTTAGGGCAAAAGGATAAGATTAGCCTTTGCTTCACATATAAAATTTCCACTACTTGAACGAATCCAGTTGAGAAAATCAAGCTCGTCCCAAACAAATCAGGAAGAACTTTAGGATTTCATCTACCAGCATACAAAATCATAAACTCTAAACTAGTTATAGCTTATCCTAATCCAGCGGATGTGTTGGTATCAATAAAAACGCTTGTCAAACCTTGACTATGTACAGTGAAAAGGACAAGTAATTTATAAAGCAAATCCCGTTTCATACCTTTAATTTTTCAACTTATCTCTCTTTCACAGCATCTAATCCACTATTAGCGTCAATTAATTCCGTCTTTATCATAACCTCTAAGTGCTTAAAAATTCAAAAATAATCATTTTCCTTTAAGCATTTTAAGCATCACATTCTCTTTTATTACTTTTCAAAACTTATGATATCATATTACTTACGTATCAACTTTATTGATAGAATGTGCCTCCAAAAAGGACGTCAACATCGAAACACCAGTCAATAACTTTGGATGCATCCGGCAACGATATGATGTGTAATCATCCTCAAGCTCTGAAAGCATAAGCTCTGACCATGTGCAACTTCTGACAATTCCCATTAGGTAACACTGAACCTAGAGAAGATTCCTAGTAAGCAAAAAGAAGAGAAACTACAAAGAATTCATAAACTGTTAATCTTTCTACTTCAATGGCACAGAAGGAGCTGTTGACCTCATTCGCTGGTTTGAACGTACTGAGTCAGTGTTTTCTCGTAGCAAGTGTGTCGAGGAAGACAGAGTAATATTTGCTACTGGTACTTTAACTGATGATGCCATTGTCTCTGGTGGTGAATGCACATGCCAGCCTATGGTGAAATAGAGCAAGCTAATCAATCACCTGACTTAGTTAAAAAGCTTCTGACTGAACAAGTACTGTCCTCAAACTGAGATCAAGAAAATGGAAGATGAATTTTATGGTCTAACTGTAAATGGAAGAGATCTCAAGACTTATATTAGAAGACTCCACACATGGTGCCGAATTCTGAGAAACTTATGGAAGCTTTCATCAGGGGACTACCGCAAAGCATTGAAGGAAATATTACTGCCTCGAAGCCTCAAACTTATTGGCAGTAAGCCATCAACAATCCCAGAGATTAATGGATCAGGATAATATAAAGCGTTAATCGCGAGCAAGAAATCAATGAATTACAAACGAAAGCTTGAGGATAAAGGAACATCGTCCAACAAACAACAACTATCAAATAACTACAAAATAACAGACCGTAATGATGATTACCATCGACAGCAGAATAGAAACACGAAACCTTCAAGATTTATACTGGCCAACCCATCGATATACTGGAAACCGTCCTTTGTGTGTGAAAGATGCACCCTACAATCACACTGAGTCCGTTGTCTTGTCAAGTGTCAGACTTACAGTAGAGTAGGTCATCTGACCAAGAACTGCAGAACAAAACACTAGAACCAATCTACAAACGGTATCCCGAACTTGTAATGCCTGTGGAAAGAAAGGACATTATGCGAATCGGTGCTCAAAAGCAAACAACAGGGCCACAGGAAAACATACTTAGGGATGAGTTTAATTTTGTTCACTTTAGGATTTCTACCCTAGAAACAACTCACGAGGATATTCAACTCTCATCAGAATCTTCTTCAATCTAAAAACCCCAATCATCAAGCAACAATCCTCGTCGTCTGTTACTTTTATCCTACTACAAGATACGTAGCATAAGTATCAACTCTTTTAGAGTTTCATATGTAAAGTTATCCATGAATTAATAAAGTGATAATTCCGTTACATCTTGTTATCTGGTGGTATCAAAACTCGTCAATTCTATCATGTTCAACTCTGAATACTCTCCTCATACCTTTGAAACATAAATTATCATCCTCGATTATATGGGCGTCAGTACAATCAACATCTCAATATTATCTAACAATTCATGATCATATCATTTTCTACACATTACCATATCGTGTTTTTAAATGCTAGGGAAACATTTATAGATCATCTTATTGAAATGAATTAGGTCACTTCTTCATTTGAATAAGGAAATTATAAATCTCTGAACTATGAATTTATAAATTCTCAGTTACAAGGAGTTGAACGCTTCTTTTTGTAAGTGACTAATTATAAATAAGTAGGCTTAAGTATATAACATACGTACAAACAAGTTTCTTTCAATCCGTTTGTACAAACAATTCCTTAATCATTATCATTATTACCTTCATCATCTGTTCATTTCAAAATATGTATCTCACGTGATTAGCAACTCTCTTACAAATTCATAATCATTCCTTGACATCACTCATTCCATGATCTCCGTATTCTAAAATTTTCTGTTATATTCTGCAACATAATAACAAGGAAACACACAAGAATCTATACAATGTCAAATGATTTCAATACCACTAGGTATGAAAATTTTGACAAAGACTTGTGATAAGGCATCTTATTCGATGTTGACTTTTAAAAGGTTCATTAGAAAATAAACGATTCCTACGGATCACAGTAGCACAGCAGAAGCAATGTAGCCCATAACCCACAGTATTTCGAGTAAATCATAGTATTTCATCACCCAGGTTCTATCAAAATCTGAAGAAATTCTATTGATTGTCATCAAGAGGTGTAATCTTGGAAATACATAGACGTGTGAAAGGAGGTAATTATAATTATGGTGCGCAACATAATTATAAATGCATCACACACGTGGACTTGTGACCTTGATTAACCTAACATAAAAATCAAATTCATACCCAGTACCTACATCTATTCACTATAACTTTCAATTAAATCTCGGGACGAGATTTCTGTAAGGGGTGGAGACTATAACAACCCAAGAATTTTCATCAAATACAAAACCTATTTTTCTATTATCACTAATTGTAACCTGGGGAAATTTATTTCGCTTTATACAATACTTGCATATGTCAATAATCTTAATATGTCATGTAACTTGCATAACTAAAGTAGACGAACTCACGCAACCTATCTATGGCAATCCTATCTTCATATATGTCAAGCAAACATCAAAATATGTCAAGTCAATATCATCATATCCTTATTACAAAGTACATTATTCCTATAATGTACCATAGCGCATAACGTATATCGAAAACGGACTTTAAACCGTTTTTTTATCAAAGCCTATCTAAACCCAAAATTCCATGAAAGGTTAATATCTAAAAGTGAGTGTACAAGCTATACTAAACATTATACAAGGTACATAACATATCATTTGAAATTTTAACTCCCTCCCAGTCAAGTACAAGTTTTTCAAAGCCACAATGTACAAGTCAATTAAGCAATGACACTAAAATAGCCGTTTTAACCTCCGATTTTTCACATTCCAATACTTCACCATCACTTATGTATAGGCTACTACACTCAATATACAATGTGTAAACCCTAATTATTCTATTCATAAACTTTCATACATCTTTTTGCACTCAAAACCCTAATTCAAAAGTTAGAAACCCTAACCCGAGCTAAATACTACACAATGACCCGTTTCTTCATTTTTATCCATTTTAAACCTCAACCAATACTCAAATAAGTTGTAATAACTTATTTTACAATCATATAAATCCTATTCAATCCTTATTACATCATCATCTTACCTCATTTGTACGTAAAACATATCCGAGAACCCTAAATGTACCTAATTGGTTCATTTCACCCGTTTACTCGTTTCTAACCATTCTAATCCCGAACAATCAACCAAGAGCCATTGTAAACTCCTAATATGAGTTTACAAATCATTATCTATCATTATCTTGGCAATGTACAAAAGATTGAAGCTTAAGAAACCCTAATGTACCCATTACGAGCCCTAATCCAACCCACGGCTTACACTTTCCATTTCGACCCATTTTAGCTTAAACCACCAATCAAATTTCATTAGTAAACCTTTATACAATGTCCAAGATCAGTATTCTATCATTCTTGATCAATCATACACGAATTATAAGCCAAGAAACCCTAATCGAAAGCTAAAGTGAACCCGCGACCTTATTTTACACAATTCACAACCAAACACCTTTTAAAACCCCAAACCACTTGCAAACTTTCGTTAATACTTCATATTACAAACCATGAGATCATGTTCAAACCATTACTTGATTAATGCTCATGAAATATAAGCCCAAGAACTGAGTTCGAACCCTATAATGCCAAAACAGACCCGCAACCCCTTTCTTGCAATTCTTACCCATTTTAGACCCTTTCTTTGCAAAATAAATCATGCACATGCATCCCTAAGTTTGCTTATAATACACAGCATCTACAAGAAAAATCATTGCTTCCCTCTTTCTCTTCGCAACCAAATCAAGCCACCATCCTTCATTTTACACCACACACAGCCGCGACACCATACAACACCATCCAACACATTCAAGCTATCTCTAACCTCCCAATGATTTCTAGCCTCTACACATCACTTACTAGCTACAACACATGTCAAGAACAGATCCTAAGCTTTGCTTACTCTCTTTGGTCTCAAATGGGTATAAATAGGAGCCTTATGTGTTCATTTCAACTTGCACCACACCTCCTCCTCTATAACCCTTATAGGCAGCAATACTTTGCTCCCTTATGATCCTAGGATCATTAAAGAAGTTCAAGAAGTGAAGCCCTGAAGAATTGAAGCCCCGGAGTGAAGATACAAGGCGTAGGAGTGGAAATACTACCCGAAATGACCCATTTCCACCATTGTTGATCATTGAAGCTCAAACCCAAAGGTTTGAATGTTTCTAACTTTCTGCCTACTACAAAACTCTTATAATGTTCATATATCATAAATAAAACCTTTTCTTAAAGTTTCATAACTCAATTCATGCTCATTTTCCGTTTCGATCCAAAACCGTACACCCGAAACCCTAATTTCGCGTTTTTCTTAAAACTAAATGTCATAATGATTAAATATTGTTATAATCTATCCTAGCATGCTTAACTAATGTTAAAATAACCACTTTATTAATGAAGGAATTTGAACTTAAAACCTGCGCGTTTACCTTTTGAAACCCTAATTTGACCCGTTTTACTTCCTAGCTTAAAGAATCGTTAAATTAAACTTGTGTTATGTTAAAACTTCATATTTTAGTTTATTATAACTTATAAATGTCTATTGAAATGTTAAAATAAGCTTGCATGGCAATTTGGACATGTTCTGTAATTATAATTCATGCAAGGGGTATATATCGTAAATTTTGGAAACTTATAACTAAAAGGACTAAAAGTGTCATTTTATCAAAGTTATAACTATAGGGGTGGTATGTGCTTAATTACACATACCTTTTACCTTTAAAAACAAGCTAAAATAACCAAAAACGGACTTAAAATGCCAAATATATGCTTGTTTTGCTAATTGTATTGTGTAGGAACGGATAACCAAGAAAAGGACGAAAAACAAAGCCAAAACGACAAAACTGGACTCGGAATGGAAAAGACTGTGAAAGACAAAGCCAAATCAAAGCCGGAAAGTCAATCCAGTCAAAAAGTCAACAGAAAAGTCAACTGGACACAGTCAAGTCACCTCGACGCCAAAAAAGTCAACAAACCAAGAAATATAATTTAGGGTTTGAAATTGCCAAACCCTTAAACTTTGTAATTTATAAAGTGAAAAGATGAAAAAGAGCAGACAAGGCTGATTTTGCAATTTTGCTCAAAGTAACAAGTAGGGGGGAGGCAAACATGCCAACCCCCCTAACTTGAAAACAGTCCAAGGACAAATATTCAAAGAGTTAAATAACTCTTGGGACTTCGTTTAGCCAAGTCCCCAAAAGTTAATATAACCACAAGACAATTGTGCACAGCCTCAAGTAACTATTTGAGGGGCCATGTTTGCCACTCCACAAAACTCACTCTGTTACAACCCCCAACTAAATTTCCCGCTCGTTTTTCCCTCCCAAACAACTCACGGGTTGTTTAACCCGTTTTTACCCCATGAACCTTCACCACCACCATGGATATTCATCTCCCCCCTCCTCCACTACCTTTCCCAGCTACATATGTGCCAAGTTGGCAATCCCACACCCCCAAGACCTATTTCGATGGCCGAGATTGATTTTAAAGATTGAAGGGCCAAGATTAAAGGCTGTGACACTCTCACAAAACAAACACACCTGTGTTTGTGTGTCTACAAACAAGCACAACAAGAAGAGAAAGAAAAAGAAGACCTAGCTTTAGTTTTCGGCTATAAAAAGCCTTGTAAGCCATTGTGGCAAATATTCAAGTATTAGCAAGTTTTAATTCAGTTTTTAATTAAGTTTTTATTGTAGTTTAAAGTGTTTTCAAGTTAACCTCTCTTATGCATTTGTAATTTTCAGTTTTAATGAAAATTTAAGCCACCGTTTTATGACATCCATAAGCTCTCAATAAGCTAATTTGAGCTTATTCTTATTAATAAGCTCAAATTCAGTTTAATACCTGTTAAAAGTTCTTAAATACTGTTTTAAGTTGAATTTAGTGCATAAATGCTCATTTGATTTTGATTTTGGAAGCTTTTGGAGAAATAAGCTAATATAAGCTTATTGAGCTTATTGCTCAGGAATAGAGGCAAGGGCCATTAGGACAGGCTTTTTAGGCCACTCACTCAGAAAGAGTGGCCTTGGTTCTGAGGCAACAAAAATCTAAGGTTTCAATTCTCTATTTTCACTTAGCTTATCTTTTAGCTTAAGGCATTAGCTTATTTACTTCTTATCTTTGCAAATACATTAGTTTAGGACTGTCATTTGGCTGTTTTAGGTTCTCATTGCATGAATGTGTGTAATTTCATCTTATCTTTCAAAACTGTCATAAGTAGTAGTATAAGCTAGTAGAGAAACTAGCTTATTTTTCTTAATAAGCTAGGATTTTTAGTTTTAAAATAGTTTAAATAGGTCAAAATAAGTAGAAGTGGATAAAAAGTTTTCAAAGTTTTAGTTTAAAAATAGGTTTTAAACTCCCTTTGGTTTGACAGTTTTGAGATAAAGGGGTGTTTGGCATAAGCCTAAAAATGGGTCAAATTGGTGTTTGCATGGGTTAGGGTAATTGGGTTAACTTTAGCTTAAGTTTTTAAGTAATTTTAAGCTGTTTTTAGAAAGTTCTTAGTTTTAAAATAGATTTCTAAAGTTTTTAAAACCATTTTCATCACTGTGAGGTTTTTTTGAAACCCACAAGTGCTTATTTGATTAAGCACTTGAGAGTTTAAGTTTAAGGGTCAAAAGAGTGTGTTTAGTGTGTCTAAACAAGGCTGTCAAGAGCCCTTTGTTCCTTTGACTTTATAAGTCAAAACTCACCAAGTATCCTTTGGTCACAGTTTTAATAAACCCAAAACACCTTTTTCACTATCAAAATTAAACAAGTAAAATTGATTTTTAGAAGTTGAAAATTGGTGCACAAGCCCCTTTGCTATCATACTCCATCTGTTTGAGCTTATTTTATTGTTTAGAGCTTATTTGACAGCTTTTAGCAAGCTGTCAAATAAGCTACTAAAGCTAAGCTTAAATCTCCCCTGGTGCAAAGGGGAGATTTTAGGCCCTTTGTTCTCTGTCTTGTTGAGTTCTAAAGCCCAAGTCTTTGGCTTATTTTGAAAACTCGATGAGAGCCCTTTTATAAGCCCTTCAAAGTTCAGACCTTGAAGAGCATATATGTTGGGCTTATTTCTAAGCAAAACTTGCCTTTATGCAGTTATTTTTGCATTCCTTAGGCTGAGGAATTGTTGAATTTTGATTTTAGCTTATTGAGCTTATTCCATAAGCTCAAATTGCTTCCTCATAGCATTTTAAGTTAGTTTAAATAGTTGTCAAGCATAATTTTCCTTTTTTCTACTTATTTGCCCAATAGACATAGTAAATTTTAGTCTTTAGGCTTATTTCAGTTTCTGTCACCTTAAGCAACCCTTTCTACAGCTTATTTAGTTAGCTATCCCTTCCATTATGCTTATTTAGGATTATTATTATAGCCCCTTTTATCTTATGTTATGAGTGTGACAAGGAGGAGCGTTGGGAGCGATAGAAGGCTGAGGGGCGGGCGTCAGGCACGCATGGGGGCGAGCTGGATCTTTAGTGCTAACGAAAGGGCGTTGGAGAGGGGGTTGCGGCGTGCGATTAGGGGTGGGTAAGATGATAGTAGGTAAGTTACACATTCATGTTAGATGATGCAGTTAGCGCGACAATTTAATTAAGTGCGATACGGCGTCAGCAGGTTGTCTTCGGAATGATCATCTTTGATAAAAGTGAAAAGTCTTTGTTAAAGTTGGTATATAAGCCCCTTAAAATAAGTTTGTAGGTTGTAAGTTTTAGCTGAAAATCATTTTTTATAAAGTCAAAAAATAAGCTAAAAATCGTAGGTTTATTTGATATGTTGATAGTTTCAAGGTAACTAATTTCATTGAAGTGTAAATTTAGATATTTTGCCCGCCTACCTTATTAGTTTCATACTTACCATTTCTACCTAGAGTTTAAAAAATAGAAATAAAAGGGAAGACACTTGGTCCCGGTGAGCAAGACTTCGAACCGGACCAAGCGATACATCCCCTTTAACTCACACACACTTAACCACTGCGCCCTTGGGTCTTTTTCGTTAAAGACTCAAGGGCAAATATATTTAAGGGTGTTTTGCCCAAATAGGCTAATAAGCTGTTTAGCTTATTTTCGGAGCTTATTGCATAAGCTGTGTGGTGTTTGGTAATTTGACATAGGATTGTTAAGTTGTAAAGTATTTTTAGAAAATTTTTCAGAATTTTTTGTAATCATTTACTATTTTTTATAATTTAATTTAGTTAAAAGTTTGTTTAATTCATAAAAAATACAAAAATTATCAAAAAAATATTTTGCTTTTTTAGAAAATTTTCTTTTACCATCTAGTTTGTAGGAAAAATATAAAAATTTTCGTAGGGTCATTTTTACAACTTTTTACTTTTTAAGAACTGTCGCGGGTACAGGATTTTTGTTTTGAACTCGTTTTTGGGTCAAACGAACTCCGTTTTCGGTCTAGTCTTTTTCATTCTTCGTTATTTGGTCCATAGAGTAGTTTAGAAGCGAAAATTTCTTCGTAGGCTTATTTTTAAAGATTTTAGGTTTTCCCCCTTTTGTTCGGGATTCGGGCCTTCGTTTTCTAGTTTAATTTCGTAATTTCTAGGTTTTTCTTAAACGTTTTAGTCCGTTTATTATCTAATATTGACTTTTTCAACTTCCCAACCAATTTCCTTCCTTCAAACTCAAATCTTCGATCGTATCGATTTACCATTCCAGCCTCGTTGGGGATTTACGACCCGGGAAAGCTCTATACTACTTCTCGGTATCATTGATTGCTGGATTTTACACTTATTTATATATTTTATATTTTACTATATATTATATATATTTACGGTGTGAACCGAGCAGATCAATTTTTGGCGCCGCTGTCGGGGAGGCTGTGCAAACGTTTATCGTTACGTTTGACCATTGTTTTTGAAATTGAGAATATTATCTTTAGTTAAAAATAACAAAAAGTACAAAAATATTTTTCATTTCTTTTAGTATAATTATCAGATAAAAACCAAAGAAAAAAAACCAAAAATATAAAAACATTGTCCATAAAAAAAAGAAAATAAAATTCACAACTTGGTAAAATACCAAAATATAATATTCTCAACTGAGGTATTATCATAATAAGTTCCGGTGAACTTGTTGGTTCCCAATTCGAACAAAAGATTTAAAAACTTGCCTTTTGTGTCTCTTACGACGTACGGCTCACCTCGAAAGGTTAAACAAACTATAAAAATTAGGGGTATAAGAAAGGGTTGTTCCTAAGGACAAACCCGAAAGTAGAAATAAAGCTCGCGCCTATTCTAGGTCCTCCCTCTCACCAGTGCTTTATCTTTTGAGAGCTACCGTGAAGTAAGCAGATTATTTGGTTTAAGTTGTCTTATCTCATTGTCCGTTAAAATCAATTGTGAATCAATCTTTGAAAAACCAAAAAATTAGTGTAAATTTTCTTTTTGTATTTCTATTTTGTGCATGCGCACTCGTTCTCAAGCCCGTAGACGTCGACAACCACAAGTTCGACAACTTCCTGTTGAATCATCAAATCTTGAGAAACCAGATGAATCCTCCCATAGTTACCATGCTGATAATCGTACTATGGCTCAATATGCTCCGAAGCACCCACCGAGTGTTTTACGAGGATGCGATAGTTTATTCCTGAAATCACCGCGAATAACTTTGAGATCAAGCATGTCTCCATGAATCTTGTCCAAAACAAACAATTTTTTGAAAATGATAAATAAGAACCCACATGCACACATCCGTAATTTTTCACAAGATCACTTTCTAACAATGACGATACCGAACGTACCAAATACGCCCGTTCCCCGGTAAAACTTAGCTTTTCCCCTATTTCTCTCGAAGGGGCAGCCCCGATTGGCTGGAAAAGACCACCTCGGTCCCGATTGAAACATGGATGATCCTAGTTTCGAATTTATTAACAAGATTCTTCCCTCCCTTGCTCTAAAACGACAATAATCTCATAAAAAATTCACGAGATTCAGCAAAAATTAAGAGACTTTTAGGAGGCTTGGGATCGTTTCAATGATCTTTTAAGGGGATGCCCTCATCATGGGTTTTCAGAATTGCATCAACTCGATACATTCTATAATGCCCTAAACTCAAATGATCAAGATTCATTGAACTCTGCTGCCGGTGGTAACTTCTTAGACAAAATGCCTCGAGAATTTAAAAATCATCGAGAGCAAGTCTAAGGTAGTCAATCAAGAAACAAAGCTGTTGTAGCTAAAATGAGTACAAGCTCTTCCACCCAAGCAGTCTCATCTGATGTTGCTGAACTCAAAGACATGGTTCGGGCATTAATTCTCGATAGAAAGAACCAAACCCCAGCTTCCGCCCCCGTAAAAGCGGTTGAACAAAGTTGTGTAACTTGTGGGGGAGGTCATTCTTATCAAAACTGTCCAGCCACTAACAGCAACATGTACCATGACAATATCCAAGAGTATGTGTCCCAGGCCGCTGCGGCCAATTTCAACCAAGCTAATTCTGGTTATCGACCTCCGATGGTCTCAAATCAAATTCGACCTCCTGGTTTTCCTCCAGTTCAGAATCCTCATGCCAATAATCAAAACAATTTCAATCGAGGAAATAACTTCAATCAAAACAGAGGAAACAATTTCAACCAAGGTCAGATTTATCGACCTCCGGTTCATCAACCAGTAGTTAATCAACCAGTAGCTCATCAAGGACCTGCTCCTCAGACACACGGTGTGTCAAAAACAGATTTTGAAAGATATGTCACAGCCAATGATGCAGTGTTGAGAAACATGCAAAACCAAGGTCAAAACCTGCAATCCCAAATGGCAAATTTGACTGATATGCTTTCAAAATTTGTTACTGCTAATACAGCTTCTACTTCCGGTTCTGGAACTCTTCCTGGTAACACTGTTACCAACCCAAAGGAAGATCTAAAAGGTATCACTACCCGAAGTGGTGTTACCATCCAAGGACCGAAAGCAGTCAATCATGACATCGAGGTGACAAAGGACACGATGCCTCCTGCTAATAACGGAAGCACCGAAGACGTCCAACCTCCTGTTGTTCAAATTCAGACTCGTAATCCAAATCCTGAGCCCAATGTTGCTCCTGTTGTCACTCCAATTCCTAAAGCATCAATTCCATTTCCATCAAGAAGAAATGATGAAAGGCGCAAGGAAAAAGCTAACGATCAAATCGAGAAATTCTATGAAATCTTTAGAGATTTAAGTTTCGAGATTAGCTTTACCGATGCCTTGATGCTCATGCCTAAATTTGCTTCAACTTTAAAAACTCTGATTGGAAACAAAGAAAAATTGAGCGAATTGGCAAGGACTCCTTTGAATGAGAACTGTTCAGCGGTCATCCTCAACAAGTTACCAAAGAAACTTGGAGACCCTGGCCGATTTCTGATTCCATGTGAATTTACGGGAATTACTACATGCAACGCATTGGCCGATCTTGGTGCGAGTATTAATCTCATGCCTTATTCTGTATGGAACAATCTATCTCTTCCTGAATTGACCCCAACCTGCATGACATTAGAATTGGCTGACCGTTCGATCACTAAACCAATCGGTATTGCTGAAGATGTCTTTGTAAATGTGGGAAAATTTCAATTTCCAGCTGACTTCGTAGTTGTTGATTTTGAACCAGACCCCCGAGTCCCCTTAATTCTCGGGCGATGTTTCTTGAAAACAAGTCATGCTTTGATAGATGTTTATGAAGGCGAGATTACCCTTCGTGTTGGCAAGGAAGCCATCACATTCAACTTGGACCAAACTTCAAAATACACAGCTGATTACAACCATATGACGGTCAACAAAATCGACGTCATCGATATGGCTTGTGATGAGTATTCTCAAGAGGTCCTAGGATTTTCCAACGTGATCGCGAGTGGCAATCCCACTCCATATTTTGAGCCTATTGTTTCTACTGCTTCTCAAAATCTCACTCCTTTCGGGGACAGTGACTTTCTCTTGTTTGAAGAAGCAGATTCATTTCTTGCTCTGGAAGATGATCCAACTTCATCTGAAGTTGATCCAACTTATCAGGATCCTGAGGGGGACATCCTGATTCTAGAGGCAATTTTGAACAGTGAACCACCACCCCCCTCCCAAATCATGAACAATATATGCCTGAAGTTAGGAAAGAACTCAAACTCTGTGAAGCTAAAACCGTTGAACCTTCCATTAATGAACCTCCCGAGGTTGAACTCAAGGAACTGCCACCCCATCTTGAATACGCATTTTTAGAAGGTGACGACAAGTTGCCTGTCATAATTGCTAAAGACTTAAAAGATGAGGAAAAGGCAGCTCTTCTGAAGGTTCTTAAGTCCCACAAGCGAGCCATCGCTTGGAAACTCTCCGACATAAAGGGTGTTAGCCCGGAATTTTGTACTCACAAAATTCTAATGGAAGAGGACTATGAACCATCTGTGCAAAGTCAGAGAAGGGTAAACCCAAAAATTCACGATGTTATCAAAAAGGAGGTTGAAAAACTCCTTGACGCTGGATTGATTTACCCCATCTCTGACAGCCCTTGGGTGAGCCCGGTACACTGTGTACCTAAAAAAGGAGGTATGACTGTCATCACAAATGAAGAGAATGAGCTGATTCCTACTCGATTGGTCACGGGATGGCGAGTATGTATTGATTACAGAAAACTTAATGAAGCCACCCGGAAAGACCACTTCCCTTTACCATTCATGGATCAAATGCTCGAGAGACTAGCAGGAAATGAATACTACTGTTTCCTCGATGGTTTCTCGGGATACTTTCAGATCCCAATTGACCCAAAAGATCAAGAAAAGACAACCTTCACATGCCCATACGGAACTTTTGCCTATCGTCGCATGCCTTTTGGGCTATGCAATGCTCCTGGCACGTTCCAAAGATGTATGATGGCAATCTTCCACGATATGATAGATTTAGTTTGCAACCATCGGAGGTCTAGAATTGGTATTTCCTTGATTGAAATTAGCTGCAGCAGCTTGTGAAACGTACTCTTGAATGTTGTCTCGATAAACATTGCCATCGGTGGCGGGACAATTTCTATAAGAATGAGTACCTCCACAAGTTACACAACTTTGCTCGACCGCTTTTTTGGGCACGGGAGCTTGGGCTTTTTGCTTGTCGATAAGCATAGTCTTCATCATATTCTTAAGTTCAGAAAATTCGGTTGTAAGAGCAGCAACATCGGGTGAAATTCCGGGAGTAGATGAATTCGAACTCACTTTGGCAACAACGGCTTTGTTTCGTGAATTACGAACCTTGGATTTACTCTCGATAATTCTCAAACATTCACGAGGCATCTTATCCAAAAAGTTTCCACCCGCAGC
>BQNB010007882.1:57500-64278 GCA_026074375.1 Tanacetum coccineum | reverse complement strand
CCACTAGTTTAATCCATTACACAACACTAACCTTTACCAATAAGCAAGATATAAGAAGAAATCTTAGAGAGAGAAAGTAGAGAGAGAGAAACAACTAGATTAGAGAGAATGATGAGTTACAAATGTGTGAGAAAATGTAACCAACACCCTTCACCAAGTGTGGTGAAGGGATATTTATACCCATGCCTTGCTAGCTTGGCACTTTGGC
The DNA here is from genome assembly GCA_026074375.1 of Tanacetum coccineum. NCBI lineage: Eukaryota > Viridiplantae > Streptophyta > Magnoliopsida > Asterales > Asteraceae > Tanacetum > Tanacetum coccineum. Next base: position 64,070 of record BQNB010007882.1, on the reverse strand, counting down.
TTTCTAAACGGGTCAGGCTTGGTTTAACTTGGGCTTTGAGCCCGAAACACGGACAATATTAGATTACAATCCAAGCCCGTTGAACCCGACTAACCTATTACAATACAAGACCTATTTTGACTTTCTAAGACCGATAACATTCTTGTTTGACTTAATATAATTAAGGCTAACAATCAGCTTTGTCATCAGTTGGTTGGATGCGTGTCATCATGATTAACGCTGCATTCAGCTCTTCCAATGAATCATTTCCATAATGATTATCAAGCATGAAATCATTCTCTTTTTCATTAAGGTTGCCTCCAGCTTCATCTTTCATTTCCAATAGCATCTGTTCCCTGAAATACTTTGCATCACAAACTTTAGGCTGGGGACAATCACGGGCATAGTGGCCTCTTGCGTTGTAGTTTTAGCATTAAACATTTAACTTTCCCAGATTTGACTCAGTTCGTGGAATCCGTTGAATAATCTGATCATTTGCTTCAATATGCTAAACCATCCTATTTCTTGTAGTAGCAATTTGATTTCTGTTTAATCTCCTTGCATTCCTGTTACCATTCCTAGCATAGCCAACATTCTTGCTTTGTATGTCAACCCTACCATCCTGTATCACAGCTTAATTCCTTGTATTTGATGAAGTACGAAGACGATTATTGGTAGGGGTAGAATAACATTGAGTGATTCCTCTTGCTAATAACATCATTGCAGTTATAAGCTTATCCTCCTGAGCATCCCCTTGTATCTCCCCTTGATAATCTTCTTCATTATCAATAACTGTTGAAGGATGAGTAACATAGTATGGTTGTGGTGAATGAGAATATGAAGGACTTGTATGAGAATGTGAAGAATGAACATTTGAATGAGCGACTAAAGCTAATGGATCATGATTCCTTGCAGCTTTCTTTTCTCTGGATGCAATGACATGTGGTTCGTATTGACTAGGGTATCAAACAAGTGATCAAATTCAGTTTCCTTGATATTAGCATTCTGACGAGTCATGGTAACATATTTGCTTCACTCAGGTTGCAATGAATTGAGAAACTTGGTGTTAATTGAGATTCATAGAGGGCGAATTTCATTCCGATCCATAACATTTTCAAGTGTTGTAAGCCTTTCATATACAGAGGATAAGGATTCTCCTTCTACCGCAACAAATTTGTCAAATTCAACCACAAGCCTCGAGTGTCTATGTTGTTCAATTTTTTCAGAACTAAGCATCAACCTTCTGATCCTTTCCCACATTTGTTTAGCATTTTTACAAGCATCTACAAAATTATATATATCATTGGGTATTCCTTGAAGAATAAAATTCATAACTCTTATGTCTGCAAAGTAATGTTTCTTATTGCATTAAGTCATTTTGCTGAGTGGTTCAATTATTTGAGCCTTTGGATCATCTGGTTTGTCTGGATTCTGAATCATTTTCCTCTCATATGATCCAATTTCAATTGATGTGCATCCGCTCCACTTCTTCCTGTTTATTGTCCAGAAACCTCATAGAACAACTTACCCATGGTATATAACTTCCTTACTCTAACATTGGAGGTCTTTCAGAAGCTCTCGATTCAGCAAGAGTTTGTTGATTTGATGCATACATGTTTTTGATTCAGATAATGAATATAATGTAAACTTGGATCGTTTTAAAGATAAATCCTTGCAATCGTGAAATCAAAGAGAAATAACAACTAAGTTTCTATTACAATACTTCAAATACGAAACCTTGAAGATACAAAACCTTGACTTGTATACAAAGTCTAAGTAACAAGAAGCCTTTATACAAAAGCTCAATTTCTAAAAGTAAGAAGATACGAAACCTCTGAAATTGTGTTACAAAATCCCAAACATTGTGTTATGAAACCTCTGAAACAGATATACGAAACCTTCCAATTCGAAAACTGAATTACAAAACCTTCAATTAGGAAAGCTGTGTTACGAAACCTTTGAATTTGAAACCAAGATATATGAAACTATGTCGTCACTATAATACGAAACCTTGGAAATACGAAACCTTCATTTACGAAACTGTGATACGAAACCTTCTTTATGAAACATGTGTTACAAAAGCTTAGAGTACGAAACCAAAACCAATTTCTTGATACAAAACCCCCAAATATGAAACCACAGATACGAAAATTCCACAGTATACGAAACCAAAATGGTTACCAAAAGCTCCAATATATGAAACCTTTACTTTCGTAAATTCCAAATTTCTACAACTTTTGTAAAATCATGAAACCTTAACTTTCGTAAATGCCTTGCTACGAAACTAATAAGAAACTTATAAATTTGATTTTTTTCATTTTAAAATGATAATATCTAAAGTTATCTATTCAAATTTACTAAGTTCTATCAACCGAAAGCTAATAACTGGTTTCCGAAAGCTATTTCTACTTACGTATGATAGTTTCCGAAAGCTCAAACTATGATATGAAAGCCGAAACTAGTTTACGAAAGTGAATTTCTGGCCAAAAATAGTTTCCGAAACCTTTTGTCTACAATACGAAAGCGTTTAAAGGTCCAAAAACAGTTAGCGAAACCTAATTCTATGATACGAAAGTGATCAAATACAATATTTTTTTGATATAAATGAAATCTAAACGTATAAATTTCGTACAAAAGCTATTAAATCAACTATTTAACATATACAAAAGTAATATGAAAGATTTTTAGGATCAAAAACACGTCAAATAATAAATCTAATATCAAAACAATACGAAACTCCGTTCATCCTTACGAAAGCTTCTAGATCGAAACTTAACACAATTAAGCTCGATTTAATACATGAAAACACAAACTAGATCTCTCCCGAAAATAGATACCACTTGTTATATATCGTGTTTGCATTGGATATCATACGAAAGTGATAGAGAATAGAGGAGAGAAAGCTAGAGAGAGTTTTTACACATTTTCAATTTTCATTAAGAAAAGGAAAAAGAGAAGGGAGGTTGAGGAGAGGATTACAAATGACCAACACTAAATACCTTTTATTAAAGGGGTATTATACTTATTCTTCTAACCTTCTATTTTTCCTACTTTGACCAAATGTCTTACTTGGTCAACATATTCTTAAGTTTGACCAAGCTTGACTTATTACATCATAAATACTATTTTCTATACTATTTACTATATGACCAATTCATTGTTAATATTTAACACTTTTTAATTCCTAACAATCTCCCCCTAAGGGTTGATTATTATTGATGCCCTAGTTACCACCATTGATCACAACTTTACAAAGACTTCCTACTTTTTTCTTGTTTAGTTCTTCACCAAAGGGCCCTTGGCTCAGTGCTATGTGAGTGACTCAATCAAAAGGTTGTGGGTTTAAGTATCTTTCGAGACGTGCGGTGTATTATGTGAGATCCTCTTGCTCCCTCGTGTATAGCGGTTGAGTTCTTCGCCTCACAGTTTGGCTACCCATCGTCATTCCCTCTTTGTCTAAAGTGAGAGGGGTTCTCTGCGTGCAGTGTAAGATTCCCCTGGATGGGTCTCGTAGGCAGCAGCATTCGTGCTTGCCTTTGCTGTGATTGTCTGTTGTTCTCTTAGTGCGCTGTCATTGACGGTGTAAATCTGTTCGTTCGATAAAACATGTTGATCTCTTTCCATATCTTATCCTCGGTTGTTGCCCTATCAAGATGTGTCCCTTCCTTTGACCCCTTTTCTGATTTATTAGTACTGCCCCCCTTGTGTTCCCTCCCTTTGTGAAGAATTCCATTTCCCTTTTTCTTCACTCTACTTTCTTCCTTTCTTATTCTCCTGTTAAAAGTACCTAATCTGCTTTTTTAAATCTTTCATTTCTTATACAAGATTCTAAGGTCCTTCCCTTGTATATAAGTATGTGCGATTTTTCCCCTTATCGTATGGTCGACGCTCCCCTTACTGGTAACAATACAAGGGAACTTAGTACGGGTTGCCATAGTTTTCTAGATGGATTAGAACGAAGGGATGAAGGCTGCCCAACAAGGTAGCCCGGAATAAACTGCTTCTAGTCCCAACTAGCTAGAGCTCCAGCCCAAGCTCCAAATCGAAGCTTCGGAGAACCTTCTCCCATGCGATGAGAGGAATTGTCTCTCCCTCCACCCAGACCGAGGAATCTCGTCCGAATTCCATTTCAATCCTACCATTTCGGGACCCGGACAAGGAAGGAATAAAGGCAAGCTTTGAAGAGTGGATTTCATTAAAAACAAGGCCTTAACAGCTTGACCTAATAGGGCGGGTACTTTTCCAACCCGGAAGATTCTTGCAGAATTTCTCTGTAACTGAATTCCAAAGTTCATCTCTTCATCTTCCCAGCATACCAAAATGAACCGAAATGGAATTGGCTATTAAACAGACAAACACATTATGGCTGGTCCTCGTAGTGTGGATGGAGGATAAAGTAAGAACACCTTACTTTTTTCAAAAGACAGAAACAGAGTCATTTTTCCCCACTAGCCTAACTAATGATTTTACCTCACTGTGTTGTATTGTATAGACAAACCTAACTTTATAGATAGGAATTCAGAAAAGAGTTCTAACTTACCTTCCTGACTGTGCTTCCTGCTTTTGGACCTATTTTATATTATAGTGGTAAGACTGTAGTCTACTGCAACAGGAGAAAGGAAAGCATGCCAATATTCATGATAAGACCCTCTTTACGCTCTCTCTTTCTGCTCACTCCTGTCAACGAATGAATTGACTACTTGTGTCACTGACATTCCATTAGCATGGTGGACTATAGACCGGCTTTCACGTTCACTCTATAGGAAGGGGACTTAGATTAATCGATTCAATGGGCGAACTGCTTTCCTTTAAAGGTAGCAAGTGATTGAAATGACAAGCTTGTAACTTATATGAAATCTCGGAAGACAGTAAGTTGGATAAGGGGCTCATGTACCACAGAGTGGGCAAATGCTCCCCTCTTTCAAGAGACTGTTTCTGTTCTTGTTTCTTTAGTCTCTTTACCTGCGAACATGAATTCCTGAACCCAATACTAGGAAAGAGCTTCATACCCTATAGAACTAACAGATCGGCTAGCGAAGATGGCTCAGTCTCAGTAGATCCCTCACTCCTCACCGGCTTACGAAAAGAGAGCCCTAAGGGACAGAGTTTCGGTACTTCAGGCATATCTATCAATGGGCAAAGACAAGAGACCCTTCTATCTCTTCCAGTCTTATAAAGGAAAGAAAGCAGGATAAACAGGCTTGAGTGTCGATAGGTGACTTTAAGGTAGGCGCCTATCTCTTATTATACTATAACAATGGGAGAAGTCAGGATTGGTGCCCTAAATGAAGGGAAATCTATCAAAAATGAGCATTTTTCCCAGATAGAACTTTTACAATTCATGATCTGCTCTACGAAGGGAAAAGTGAAAGTATCAAAATGCAGTTATATGAGCATCGACTTGATAATTTGCCTAGTGAGAAAGCCAGGAAAAGACATACAAACTCACTCTCCCAAAGGAAGGCAAGATTGATTGGGAGGTGGGGCAACTAGCTAGCCTTAAACCCTCATCAAGCCATAGGGGTAGGCGGAAGACTTTCTCCTCTCGCTGCAAGAAAAGACCTTTTATTAATCTTGATTATATGCCATAGTACCTACCCCTCACCTGGCCTGTGAGGGGCTTCAAAGGCTCACAATGCCCCTTTTTAATAAGTAGGACTTTCCTGCATCTCCCCATTCAATAAGCTAAGCAGCTAGCACCTTGCCGGTCTTGGTTTTGTCTCAGCAGAGTGCGTGGATGGGACGCCGGGGACGGTGCCCCTTCCTCTGTAGGTACTACGGCCTAGCCCAAACTTTTAGACTGATTTGGGCTAAGCAAGTTTATACGCCTTCGCAGCCCCTACTTCAATTAAGGCAAGCTTTCCTTTATTAGTAAAGGGGTCTAGTGCATGGAGATTGACCCAGCTCTTAGCCTGAGCTTGCTGGCTAGCTCTATTGGGTTGGTGTTGGGTTAGCCCTTCGCCCGTAGTTTCCTTCCTCTCCTTCTCTTTCTGGGCTCGATTCTCTCATCTCTAGTTTTTCGTCTACTTCTTTCATCTCCGCAATCATATACATATTCTTTCTAATAAGAGAAAGCATAGATCTTTAATAAGTTGGCTACGATTAGTCACTTCGGAAGCCGTTAACCAAAGCACCGGCTTTTGACTGTCCTTCTAAGGGAAGGAGTAGGAGGCTCAACTATGGTCTAAGCTACTAGAGTGAACGGCACATTTCGGCTTAAGTAGTTGTTTCATTCCTTGGTACCACAATCTAAGTTGCTTCCTAAGGCCGCTATCTAGCCTTCAAAGATGACTTTTTTTGCCAGCTTGAGTGTTATGCTTAAGGAGCTTAGCTTGCCTAAGAGCTTATTAGAAGGAGTCAAAACTAGCTCGACAGCTAGGTGCTTTCTGGAACTCGGCTAGGTGCTTGCCGGCGAGGGGAACTGCGAAAGGTGTTATGCTTTCCTGGTTCTATTGGGTTAGTGTTAAGTAGGTGATTTAGCCCTCTATCGAGAGGGAAGAGGGAAGCAGGGCGACAGCTAGTTGCTTTCTGGTGAGTTGCTCTCGCTCCTCTCCTTTCAGTTGATTCGGTTCGTGTTCAGTGTGCCCTTCG
>BQNB010007882.1:0-50000 GCA_026074375.1 Tanacetum coccineum | reverse complement strand
AATCGATGCTTGAATTGCCACGTAGACAAAATCGTGCATTCTGATTGGTCAATAAAAAGTAAAAATTGAATTAATTTTGTCAAGATTAAAAAATTTTGGTGGAGAATTTTGAGTAAAAAAAAACACATAAAAATATGTGTCAAATTTATGAAAACAAAAACTTGAAAAAAGAGGAGATATTTAATAAAACTTTAGTGATTTAATTTTAAATAAATTATATAGAGTTAAGTGTAAATTATAAAATTTACAAATTTATATTATAACTTTCAAAAATAAACAAATCACCCTTAAACTTATACCGCTAGACTTAATAATTTAAAATACAATAAACGTAATACTTCTTACGTTCAAAACAAAGATTTAACATTATTTATCACATCTCAAATCTAACCCAAGACTTTTAGTGAAATTTTTCATATCGTATAAAATCATGTTGTACAACCGATAGAAAAACGTCGAAGCACATAATTATCGTATTAAAGAAAAATAGTTTATCCTATCTATTCCTTGATGGTTTTGAAGAAATTACATTTTCTTTTCTTTTGGTTTAATACGTACTAAAATTATAACAATTGAATTTCTGAAAAAGTATTTATTTCATTGACATATTTTCTAAAGTGGAAGACAATGGTTCGAATATAACGAGGAGAAAATTAATCCCCTTGTGGCTTCGGATGTTCACTTCAGCCGACTCCGGGCTACCTAAAAGAGTAGTTTCGCTAGGATTAGTTGGCTTACAATATCGAATCAAAAAACAAGTAAATCAAAAAAAATATATATATTACTAATTATCTTACTACGTAATTTATAAAAGATTTAATAAATTTATTCTCTTCATATAATTTCTATAATACTCTATACATAACTTATAAAACAGAAAAAATAAAAATTATATATATTTTTTTTAAAAACTTAATGTTTAAACCCCGTGCATGCACGGGCATTAAAACTAGTACAAGATAATGTAATTTATATTTATAGTGTTTTATGCTTTTTTTTATATAAATGTAACTTCTTTCATAACGTATTGTGTTCCGGACGATACACCTCCAAGCTATTTATTTAGGTGAACCATCTTATTACACTTTGAGAACCCAAGCCAAAATAAAACATTGTTGCGAACCATTTTTTTACGACTCATTTCTTCCTTGATTGGATATTTGAATTAATAAAAAAATGCTATTTGGTTTTGGAATGCGATTCGGTTTTGGATTGAGATGTTTTGATGTTATTACACAAGTTGCGATTGGATTTTGAAATTGTTGAAAACTTAGGTTTCATGTTTTTTCTAAGGTTTTACCTCTTTATCTGCAAACCATGTCTGCAAAAAAAAGGTACATTTAAAGTCTTCATCTGAAAAAAAAAGACAATTTGTTTTTTGTAGTTTTAAAGTACTTCTTTCATAAAAAGAAGAGAGAAGAAGAGAGGACAGAAGAGAAAAGAAAGAGAAGAGGATGTAAGAAGTGAAAAATCTGGTCTTAAGTTTTGAAGAGGTTAGAAGAGCTTTTTACCATTTATGTCTGGAAAAAAACAAACAAGAAAGTTCTGCCCGCCTGGTGAAAAGAGGTTAGAAGTGGTATTTTGGAAAAAACAAACAAAGCGGTTGGATAAAAATCAAGGATCGTGTTATATTGAAATTATTTAAAATTGGAATTACGGAATTATCAAAAAACGTAGTTGGGATTCAAAACTTATTTAGCGATTTCGAAATAAGATGGTTTATTTTGATGTTATTGGTGGGTTTTGGAAGAGGTGAAGGATGGTGAAAATGGTGGTAACGGGTGGCTTTGATGGTGGTGTTTTGGCGGCGCAGGTAATTCATTTACATGAGAGTCAACGACAGAGTTCAACGACAACATGTGGCTTCAAGGACAGTGTTATAAGCTCTCATCGAAACCGGTTATTGTTCTATTACGAAAAAAAATTACTTCCATTGAACCTGTTTTGCATAAATGTGACATGAGACTCCCATTTGGTACGAATCACATTCAATAGATGAATCAAGTTCAAGAAAACCCGTCCTATATCCATTGTAATTTCTAGCTCCTTGCTAGTTTTTCTTAATAAAAGTCGCCGTTCAAAAAAAAAATAGATGAATCACGTTGGATTGGAACGCAACTTACTTTTGATTATTGCACCGAAGTCTACGAATCAACAAAAGTGTATAGACAACTTTATTATTTTTACACGCTTACCATAGCGATACATTTATTTTGGTGGTGACATTTTCTTGGAATTTTGAAATTTTGTAATTCAACCAAAGTATTCTCTCTTTGATGCACAAAATTCATAACACACTTAAATCATTTTTTTTTATCTTTTTGCTTGTAAATGATGTATTTTGCACTTTATTTTTGTCAATACTATTATATTATTTATTGCCTAATTATCTAATCATTTTTTTTATCAGAACCAATCATTTTAATTAGAATTCATGATATTTTACAAGAAATTAGTGTGAAAGCCGAGATACTATCTTATCCCCCCTCCTCTAACAATAGCAAAGACTGATCCTACTAAAAATGGTGAGCATCAACACTGCCCAATGTATTGAGTCACAGAGATATTTCGGATCCGCTTTAGTAACGTCACTGCATCGGTCCGAGTTTGTGATATCTTGTAGTGACCAAGATTTCACTTTAAAAACTTTTTGAGCAAACTGGCGGCTTGACATTTGAGATGAGATTTTTAATAGAATCAGGTTAATAAAGAAAACATATTTTTTAGTAGCTATAAACAAGGAACATGAAATCATAATACTTTTTTTTTTGAACGGCGAATTTTATAAAATTAAACAAACCAGAGAAAAATACAAGGACACGAAAACACTAGCAAGAAGCTAGAACATTACAAGGACACAAGGTGAGGATTTTTTAACCAATCCACCCAACTAAACGTAGCTTTACATCTATACCGACACCAAAAGAAAGACGAGAGCACTAGATCATCAAAAATATTCGCCTTGGAAGAAGGAACAACGCCAAAAATCTTCTTATTCCGAAAAGCCCAAATGAACCACCAAAGACCATAACACACCCCTTCTAATAATCTTTTATGCTTAGAAGGCATCCGTAAATTAGTTATCCAAGAAATCATAATACTTCTTAATTCGATCACAAATTCTATCACAACACACACATTCAATCACATATCCGGTCACGTAATCACCGACAAAACTATCATATTCATACGTCACATATATTGAATTCGCATTTGGTTTGCAGTATATTCATAGTTATTTTTAGTATTCGTTCGTGCTTCGTAATGATCTTTGAAATGAAAATGGATATATTAGGTAACTTGTGGCTAGATGCAGAAGCTACAAATGTAGCTGCTTGATCCGCTCTGACTACACCTTAAAATATATATATAATATAATAAAATATCAAATATATAGTAAGAATAGTCTAAAAGCAGAGTCAATGATACCGAGAAGTAGTATAGAGCTTTCCCGGGTCGTAAATCCCCAACGAGGCTGGAATGGTAAATCGATACGATCGAAGATTTGAGTTTGAAGGAAGGAATGAGTTTGGGAAGTTGAAAAAGTCAAATTAAACAATAACGGACTAAAACGTTTAAGAAAAACCTAGAAATTATGAAATTAAGCTAGAAAACGAAGGCCCGAATCCCGAACAAAAGGGGGAAAACCTAAAATCTTTAAAAATAAGCCTACGAAGAAATTTTCACTTCTAAACTACTCTATGGACCAAATAACGAAGAATGAAAAAGACTAGACCGAAAACGGAGTTCGTTTGACCCAAAAATGAGTCAAAACAAAAACCCGTACCCGGACCCGTTCTTTAAAAGATGAAAAGTTATAAAAACGACCCTACGAAAAATTTTATATTTTTCCTACAAACTAGATGACAAAAGAAAATTTTCTAAAAAAGCAAAATATTTTTTTGATAATTTTTGTATTTATTATGAATTAAATAAACTTTTAACTAAATTAAATTATAAAAAATACTAAACGATTACTAAAAATTCTGAAAAATTTACAAAAAATACTAGGCACTAAAATTGTCCTAAGAAAAATAAGAAACCAAAATAAGCTCGGCAAATAAGCCCCTAATAAGCTGTTTCAGCTTAGTAAGCTTATGAACAAAAAATGTACATAAATAATAAGGCCCTTGAGTCTTTAACGAAAAAGACCCAAGGTCGCAAGTGGTTAAGTTGTTTAGCAAAAGGGAGGGATGTATCGAGGATCCGGGTTCGAGTCTTGCTCACCCGGTCCCTTGTCTTCCCTTCTCTTTTTATTTTTGCAACACTCTAGGGTAGAAACTGTAAAAAACGAAACTAAAGGGTAGGCGGGCAAACTTTAACAATTTTACACTATAATAGAAACGGGTGACCCTAAACTATGAAGAAAATACAAAATAGACCCTACGCTATTGGCTTATTTTTGGCTTATTAAAAAGTGCTTTTCAGACAAAACTCAAAACTACAAACTTATAGATGAGCTTATCCTCTACAACTTTAATAAAGGCAACTTGAACTTTTATCTACTTAGTAAGCTACAAAATAAGCATTTTGGTTTCTGTCACAGAAACTTAAGCTTTAAGAGCTTATTTGGTTTTTGGCTTATTATGAGCTTATTATTTGATGAATTTTAAGAACAAAAGAAACTTATTGAGGCTTAAAATGTGTGCAAGAGATATCTAAACAAAAATTAGCTACTTGTTAACAAGATTTACAAGAAAAATGCCCTTAAATAATACAAGTTTTAACTCAAAACTGAGATAAGCTTTTCTCAATAAGCTAAAAAGCTAAATACTAAACCTAAGGAACTGAATTTCTAGATTTAAGCTAACCTTTATGGAATGAAAAAGCCTAGATAAAAGGTTTTTCAAATTAACAACTAAAAATGAAAATTCAAACTAGAAAATAAGCTATAAATCTACATGCTGCTGTACCACTTTTACAGGGTAAAATAAGCTAGTCTAAGAGCTTAACATTGAAACTAAAGAGCTTATCTAGATTCAGCTAATGGAGTACTATTAGCAGGCTTAGTTTCAATTTCTAACTACTAACTACTAAAGCAAAAAAATGGCTAGAAAAGTAGTGAGCTACAACAGTTTTAACTGAGTTAAAACTGTTGTATGCTGATGCAATTGGCACACACTAAAGTGCAGGCTAAACTTTTGAGGTTCTACCCCTCTAAACCAACTCACAAGGTGCTACTAAACTTATTTTTGCCATAACAAAAAAAACTACTAAGCTTTAAACCTTCAAAAGTTGAAACCTCTAATCCACTAAAAGCTCCCATGGTGCTAGGCAAAAGATTTTAACTCTAGACTTTGAGAATTCTACAAAGTGACTGTCTAAAAGCTTTTTAAACTCTTGATAGTTAGAAAACCTAACTCAGCTAAATGATGTATTTTGACAAACTGCTTTTGACTTTTTAGGTCAAATTCACCTAAAACCAAACACTACTTAAAGATAAGCTGTCAATCTAATTTGTACTTAAAATCCATTTTGAAACTAAAACTTTAAAAGCTTTTTATCCACTTCTACTCTAAATTACCTAATAAAGCTATTTAAGCTGTAAAAGTACTGGCTTATTAGGAGAAATAAGCTAGTTCCTCTACTAGGCTTATACTACTTTTTATGACAGAATTGAAAAAGTAAATTTTAGCTTGACTTTAAACTAAACTAACTTAAAACTAACAATTCTTATGAACTAATTAAGCTAAATGAAACAGTAATAATCATGAAGACAAAGGGAATAAGAAAAATGTAATAAGCTATGAATATTCTAAAATGAATTTTAAAAGGCTAAACCTGAAATTTTGGAGTCTCAGAACAAGAGGCCACTCTTGTAGAGTGAATGACCTCAAACAGCTTAATCCTAATGGCACCTTGCCTCTAAACCTTGATCAACAAGCTTAATAAGCTAAAACAGCTTATTACTCCTCTTAGCTTCCAAAGTAAGCTTAATTTGAATTCAAATGAGAACTTTTAAACTAAATGAGCTAAAAAACAGTATTTAAAAGCTTTTACAAAGATTTAAACTAAATTTGAGCTTAATAACAAGAATAAGCTCAAAAGAGCTTATTGGAGCTTATTGAAATGAAAACAGCTTAAACTTGAAAAGCAACACAATGGAAACTTAAACACTGAATCGTATTACCCAAAACAATGAAGTACAAGCTGAAAGATAAATGGTACAAGTGCTTAAAGCTGAGTTTAAAAAGCTTAAAAGAAAATTTACTTAAAATTACGAAAAATTACAAACTAAAAATATAAAACTTGCTAACTAACTGCTCGACTTCTGTCTTCTTCTTCCCTTTTTATAAGCTGCTAAGGTGCTTGTTGTGTTAGTTTGGTGAGAGCAAAACCAAGAACTCATCTAAACCGTCGAAATTGCCTTGGGGATTTGTGGGATTGCCAACTTGGCATGGGTTTAAGTGGAGGAGGGGGGAACGAGTTTGTTCATGGGGTTTTTGAGGTTACAGGGTAAAAGGTTAAAGGCAAACCCGTGAGTTTGCTTGAGGGAAAAAGGGCGGGAAAAATTTTGGTATGAAAAAGAAGTGACAGGGCTGTGGGTTTAGCAAAGGTAGGGCAAGTTTGGCCCTCCATGGTATATGTGATCCTTGCACCCACCGTCCTTATTGTTTAACACTTTTGGGGACTTGGCAAAACAAGTCCCCAAGAGTGTTGTGTCTAATTGCACCCACCGTCCTTGTGTGTATACAAGTTTGGGGTATGGCATAAAAAAAAAAAAAAAAAAAAAAAAAAAAAAAAAAAAAAAAAAAAAAAACAATAAAAAAAAAAAAAAAAAAAAAAAAAAAACAAAAAAAAAGTAAAAAAAAAAAAAAAAAAATAAAAAAAAAAAAAAAGAAAAAAAAAAAAAAAAAAAAAAAAAAAAAAAAAAAAAAAATAAAATAAAAAAAAAGAACTGCCCCCCACTGTTACTTTGAGTGAATTGCAAATCGGCCCTTGTCTTCTCTTTTCACTCTTTTACACTTAAATAAATACAAGTTTAAGGGTTTGGCAATTTCAACCCTTAAACTTATATTTCTTGGTTTGTTGACTTTTTGGCTTCGGGGTTGACTTGGACTTTGACCAGTTGACTTTTCTGTTGACTTTTTGACTTGATTGACTTTCCGGCTTTGATTTGGCTTTGTCTTTCACAGTCTTTTCCATTCCGAGTCCAGTTTTGTCGTTTTGGCTTTGTTTTTCGTCCTTTTCTTGGTTATCTGTTCCTGCATAATACAATTAGCAAAACAAGCATATATTTGGCATTTTAAGTCCGTTTTTGGTTATTTTAGCTCGTTTTTAAAGGTAAAAGGTATGTGTAATTAAGCACATACCAAAATCCCCCATACTAAGGTATTGCCGTGTCCTCACGCAATGCTATGAAGTAAGCATTTACGAAAACTAAGAATCTCAATCTCCCTCGACTACTAACTTTGAAAAGTAGCAAAGTGTTTGTCAAGGGAAATTAAAGAATCAAAAGCTTCGACAAGTCCCGTTTTCACCATTTTTTATTTGTACACTAACTATCCCTAATTTTTTTGTATTTTTCTTTTTCTTGACTTCCTGTTTGACTTCCTTTATTATAACAACATTGGGATCATAGAATGAGAAACGACCATAGAATAATCTACGGATGTCCTGACGGATAAATTCATCGTCCCCGATTTTTCACTAGATCCAAACCAAGCAATTAAACAAGATCATTTGTCAATATAAGTCTAGATGCTAAGCACTCATACTTATGACTTGTGAACTTTTAACTCCCAACATGAGTGTATGGTTTAAATGTGTGAACTCATTTCAACTCAACCATAGATCAACTTATTTTCATAGTCGTGATTCAAGATGAATCAAGACTCAAAGCAACAACTTATTAGGACCTTGTAACTTGATTTTAAAGAACGAGATTTTAACTGTAGAACTTTTTGCAACATCTTCATCATTATAATCATAAGTTCTTAAAGCTAGGAATGCGTTGCTTAGTTTGAACACCTACCTAGGCCTCGCTCCCTGGTAAGATATCACAACCAACGACCGATGTTCTTAGTTTGAAAACCCACCCCGTTGCTAGCGTAGTGGGGAATCACAACAACACCTTCTTCCTAATATGGCTAAGGATTAGTGTTTTAGTTTGAACCCTCACCTAGACCTCGCTTCCTGGTGAGATATCACAACACACCAAATCCTTAGAAGTAAAGATGTCTTAGTTTGAACCCCCACCTCGTGGTTGGCGGAGTGGGATATCACGACACATCTTTTACTTGCTCCATATAATCAAATGTATGCTTCATTGGCAAAATTTCAATATTCATGCATTTTTGCATTCATACTTCATTCATGCTTCTTTGGCATTTTAACTTTCGAATTATTAAGAACAGAAAAATCTCGTTTTAAAGAATCAAGGTACAAATTTGAAGCTTTTTCTAAAAACATCGATTGACTTAGTTGAAATGAATTGAGTACGTATGATTAGGTGGATTAGAAGTTAATGGGAGAAAAAGCCACAAGTTACTCATATAAGTTTTAGAAGAATCTTGCTTGGCACGTAAACTTATATTTAACTCTATCACTTCTTGTTCTTCACCTTATTAAAATTCGAAGCAATCGAATTCGTGAAAGCTTAGCCTACAAGCGGTAAGTTGAGGAACTAGCTAGGGCTCAACACGCCCGATCGAGTCAAAAATTATTCTCATTCTACCCATTAGGAAAGTCAAAACTGTGACAAAACACTTATTTTATTTTTGAAAATTTTTAAATTTTTTCATTTTTTTGGTATTTTTGCAAAAAATTGGTGGTAAAAACGGGATTACGTGATAACAACGACTGCAGGCAAAAATCAAATCGAAGATCCCCCCATACTAGAACTAAACATCGTCCTCGATGTTTTACGAAGGGTCTCTATGCAAATCCTAAGCCGTTTATGAATTATGCTTAAGGATAAACGTTAGTCAATAAGATTAGGATATTGGATTCCCAAATGAAGCTGAGGATTGTGAAGCTCGAGGTGAATGAAAGACAAAACCGAGAGGCTTCAAACATCCGAGAATTCCTGGACAATAAACCACAAAACACAAAACACAAGATAATGGTAGAGGCAAGCCTCCTCACAACACAAAACACATATTAGCAAATAGGAAGAAGATATAATAGATAAGCATGGGGTGCCTCCCACGAAGCGCCTTGATTTTATTAACCGAGTCACAAGCTTGACTCGACCCTGAATTCATTGGTCCATGGGGGAGCAAGTGGAAGGTAAAATCTTCATCGGACTTTCATTCAAGTGGTTTGGATAAACATTGAATTTCATGAAAGTTCCACTCCGATGAGATACACCCGGCATAAAAGAATGATAAATGGGGATGCCGAGGTCAAAAATGGTATCTTCATTCCCACATGAGAGAAGATATGGAGGAGCAACTAGATATGTGAGAAATGGAAGAAAGATCCATACCATATAAGTGAAGAGAGGTTTACTTAAAAGTATGAAATCCGTATCCAGGGTGGGATGGGTGGGTAAAACATTAGGCACATGAACTCTGGGTTCTCTTGTTGGGAAAATATCCTCCACCACATCCATTGTAAGATTGCCCAGCTCGGGCTCAATCTTAAAGCAGAAATGATCATACTCCGATGGAGATATGATGTGAGCGAGTTCACCGGCGAACTCCTCATGATAAAAATCACTCCTATCGGCAGGAGGAAATGGATTGATCGAAAGATCAAAGATGAACGAATCATATTGAGAAAAATCAGCATGAGTAGTGGTACTGCCACTACTCTTTTCTTTAATATGATCGTCATCAGAATAGAAAGCTTCATAATCCGGAAGAGAATAATCAGAACGGGTAGTGGTACTGCCACTACTATTCTCTTCCAAATCAAAGCAGAAAGTTTCAGATTCGGGTGAAGAATTATCAAAGGTGTTAGTCTCCTCCAAGAAAAGGTTAAGAGATGTGGAGGAAGACTTGGTCATAACATCGGAAGATGGAGCGGGATTATCTTTTAATGCTTCGATGTTAGCAATAAGAAGATTGACATTCAACAATTTTTCACGAAGGATATCGTCTTTGATTGTTAGAAGAATATCGGTATCAATCCCTCCAACTTCCGGGATAACAATCTCCACCACCTCTAAGCTGACGATCTCAGCATCGGGAGTGATGACAATCGAATAATCGTGGTTTTTTCCTCATAAGAATCTCAAGTGTACTCGAAGTAGAATCATCGTTGGAATCGATGATAGTCTCAAAATGTTCTTTGAAAGCTTCAAGAGAGGTAGGATTGTTACAAAGAGGCACATCACACACATTGTCGGGAATACCCTCGGACTCACTTGGGATTGGGACAAGGTTCTCAACACTAGACTTTATTACTTCGTCCGATTCTGTTGCCGGAATAGTGTCAAGATGCTCGTCCCCCATACTTAGAGAGTTAACGGGCTCCTTGGTTGGTAAGACGGGTGTGATTGCAATGGTATAGTCATCGTCATCATCATAGCAAATGGGAATCTTCCAATATCGATCTTTAGCCGCTTGCTCTTCCGCAATTCGCCTTTCTTCTTCCTTCTTTTGCATAATTTGACCAACCATATCACATATGGATGTCATTTGCTCCATAAGCTTGTTTTGAGAATTGAGAAACTCATTTTGAGCATTGAAAAGGCTATTTTGAAATTGGATATGGACGATGACGGTATATGCGGGGGTTGAAAATGGTCAAAAACCAAAAAGAATTATAATCATAGCAAGAATTTGCTTATGATAATGGTCTTCCATCTTTGGTTGACATTTGGTAAGTTTCATGAGATCCCCACAAATCTTCACAACAAGAATATTGGTTGTGGAATACTCGTAAAAGTTTGTGGAAAATAATCAAAGTGTTGATTGAAACACGGGTCCTGATTGTAGACAAACAGGACTTGAGGTGGACAATCGTAACCGTAATGAGAATCGTTCCCACATAACTCACAAGAGTATGGTACGTATTGGGGTTGTGGAGGATGGTTTGCAACACTTGGAGAATCGTTAGAAGAGTACGGAGTTGAAAAATTGATTGGTGTTCCATTTCCAACAGTACAATAGAAACAAACTCCATCATATTCATTACAACCACATTGTTGGCATGTACCAACAAGACATTGTTGTTGCAAACTTTGCAAATTTTGTAGGTTCTCATTAAGGTTTTGATTGTATCATGGCTCCGGATTAGAGATAATCGGAATTTGCGGTGGACAATTATAACCAATATGAGCACCTTTCCCACAAGACTTACAAGTACATCGTTGACAAAAGATATCGTCTAACGAATCACCACACTCGTAACAACAATTGTGGTTAATTTGTGGAGGACTTTGTGAAGAATTTACACCGGGGCCTTGTTTGACAATGAATGGCTCTTGATTAACAAAGTTAGTACTGTCATTGGATGACTTGGAAGTGTCTTGGAAGTCTTGAAAAACTTCCTCCAATGTCTTTCGTATTAGAGCACATTGTCGACAATATAGACCATGAACTGGGTCTCCACAATCGAGACAAATTTTTTTAATTTTAAGGGGCCGTTGAGACAAGTCGAGTAAGGGAACAAGGGTCTTGTCTTCAAGACGCCCTTTTGGACAACCACAGTCTTTGGTGTGCAAATTTCCACAAGACGAACACTCTTTAATCGCGTAAAGGTGATTCAAACGACGATCGAGTGATGCCATAAGAATTAAACAATTGAGGGTTAAGAAAAGAATTAAATGGATAAGAAGAAAAAGAAGATTATTTTTGGCTTTTGTTTTTAGCAACATCTTTTTTATCGGACAAAATGAGATAAGACAACTTAAACACAATAATCAATCTCGTTTAACTGGTAGCTTTAAAAGTAAGCTCAAAGGAGCGGAGGGAGCGGGAACACGCGCGAAGCTAATATAAACCTTCTCCTTTCGGGTCGTAGTTCCTAGGCTAGAAAATAGCCTTTTGGCTGTTTCGTTAACAATTTGGCCAAAAAGCTAATTTGCTTATTTAGGCTTATTAGCTTATTTCATTTACTTATTCTAGGTTAGTATAGCTTATTAAGTCAGTTTAAGTCCCTTTTAGCTTATTTTCCTTTAGTTTATAGCTCATTTGAGCTAATTTGCATTTTAGCTTAAAATCCTTAAATTTTATAGCTTTTTAAGTAAATTGTCATTCTATCTTATCTTAGTTGCTTTTTTTTGTTCAAAGTTGCTTATTAAGTATAGATTATTACATGTCTTAGCTTATTTCTCTTTGTGGTTTGCTTTTTAGTGTTTAAATTAGCTTAACAGTTAGCATTTAAGTGTCTTAGTGTAGTTAAGCTTAATATGTCACCTTTCTTAGCTTATTTAAGTGCTTGTTTTTTATTTATAAAAAAAGTGTTTTTGTAAAAAGTGCTTATTTTTAAGTCTTCTAAAAAGTTGTAAAAAAATGGCAAGTAAAAAACATTTGGGAATTGGGGGAAGTCAAGGGTGAGCAGGACTCGAACCCGAGACCTCTACCCCAATTCAACCAAACGTTTTATACACTACCACTCGCCCAACAGTCTTTTTCGATTTTATCTTGCAACATTTATTATTTATACACGTTTTAGCACTTTTGGCTTATTAGCCGTTTTAGCTTTTTCACAGCTTATTTAGATAAGCTGTTTTCTCCAACTTATTTTATTAAATTCTTCATTGTTCAAGCTACTTTTGCTATTTTTTTAGATTTTTATTAAATAGTTTAGTATTTTTAAACATTTAATTTCATTAAAATCGTTTTTAATTCATAAAAAATTATAAAAAGTCAAAAAAATATAATTCTTTTTTAGAAAATTTTCTTTTAACATTTAGGACTTAGGAAAATTAGATTTGCTTTCGTAGGGTTAAAATTGCAAAATTTGATTTTTTAAAGAACGGGATTGAATCCCGTTCACGTTTTTAGTGTTTTTAAGCCCTAATCTCTTCCGTTTTTGGTCTAGTTTTCTTTGTTCTAGCATTTTAGTCAATTAAGACTTATAAAAGCCAAAAAGATCATTTTAGAACTTAATTTTGATAATTTAGGGTTTTTAGGTCACGATTTAGGATTCTCGGTTTGCGTTTTTAGTTAAATTAGTTTTGCCTTAATTGTTTTTAAGTGTTTGCCTTAATTTTCCCTTAGTTTTAGATAACCAATCAAAGTCTTTGTTCCATTTAAGCATCTATTATCAAAACGACTCTCGACTTTCAATTGCATTCCTCGTTGGGGATAACGACCCGGGAATCATACTTCCGGTTTACTACATTGAGAGATTTTTGACTTTCCTTATTATAAGTATTATATATTTATTTATATATATATTTAAAAAAGGGTAGGTCAATCTTCAATTAATTTTTGGCGCCGCTGCCGCGGAGGATTGTATACGATTGTTGAGCCGTTTGACAATTTGTGTTTGAAGATCCTTTTGTGTGAAGTTATTTTGTTAATTTTCATATAAAAAAAATATAAAAAGAATTTTCTTTTATTAGTATATATATAATAATAAAAAAATAATAAATCAAAAAATCAAAAAAATTAAAAAAATTGTCCATAAAAAAGAAATAAAATTCACCATCAATATAATACTTTCCATTGAAGTATTATCATTAATAAGTTCCCGAACCAAAGATCAAAAACTTACATTTTGTGTCTCTCGCGAAGTACGGTTCACCTTTGAAAGTTAAACAAACTATAAGAGGGGTATAAGGCGGGTTGTTCCAAGGAACTACGACCCTAAAGGAGAAAGGTTTTTAATAGCCTCACGCTTTCCTACTCCTTCGCTCCTTTGTGCGTTTTTCTTTTTTAAGAGTTACCGAGAAGCGAGTTGATTATTAGGTTTAAGTGTCTTATCTCATTGTCAGTTGTTAAAATATATTGTGAATACATTGTTGAAAAAACCAAAAAAAATTATATAAAAAATAAAAAAGAAAAAAAATTAGTATAAATTTTCTTTTTACATTTTAGTGCATGAGCACTCGTTCTCAATCTCGTAATTCTAACCGTCAACAACAACAAGTCCCACCAACTTTTGTTGAACCATTTAATCTTGTGGAACCAATTGAAAATCAAGCTCATCCCGTAGTTACGATAGCCGATAATCGTACTATGGTTCAATTGCTTGAAGCACCCACTGAGGGTTACGAGGATGCCATCGTTGTTCCCAAGATCACCGCGGACAACTTTGAGCTTAAGCACGGTTTGCTTACTCTTGTTCAAAACAAACAATTTTTTAGACATGACAAAGAAGACCCTCATGCTCACATTCGTTATTTCAACAAGATCACTTCTACGATGAAGTTCTCGAACGTCCCAAGTACGTCGGTTAAGCTTATGCTTTTCCCATTTTCCCTCGAGGGTGCCGCCCGGATTTGGCTTGAAAAAGAACCCCCTCGATCAATTCTTACATGGGATGATCTTGTTTTGAAATTCAACAACAAATTCTTCCCTCCTTCTAAAACAACAAATCTTCGAAATGAAATCATGAGATTTCAACAACGATTTGATGAAACTTTTTACGAGGCATGGGACCGATTCAATGATCTTCTTCGGGCATGCCCACATCATGGATTTTCGGAGTTACATCAACTCGATACTTTCTATAATGCTTTGAACTCTAATGATCAAGATTCGTTGAATTCCGCCGCGGGTGGTAAAATGATTACTGCGACGAGACTCAAAATCGCGATAATGGCAGTTCAAACGAACGAAGTAGTTATCCAGAGACCACCTATCGGATCCAGTCGGATGACAAACCTTATGATCTTCAAAAACAATTCAATGATTTCATGAAATTCAACAAACGACAACGACTTTGGCAAAAGAAAACAATTCATGGATCTCAAGACCCAACTCGAAACCGTAGCAAAAAATCATCAAGCGTCAATTCAAAATCTTGAAACCAAGTTCGACAGACTTGCTGACAAGCAATCTGGTCGACCTTCTAGATCTCTCCTGAGACACCTCTCAGACCAAACCCAGAAGAGAAGAGAATAAATGAATTCTATATGCTTACCTAACCACCCAATCTTATATGAGCATGTGAATGCCAGTTATCACAAGAATTTGGAAAATCCCCCCACCCCCCCTTCTCAAATAATCATCAGCTCCCTTCCACAATAATGATCAACAACACAATTTGATCCAAATTCTCCTATCACTTGTCGATCTAGCGATGATGACCTCGAGAAGAATCCCCGCTCCCTCACAAACACTTGAAATCTAAATCAAAACCAGTCAAAGAAACTCTATTACACACCAAAACATAACAAACCAAAAATCCATACTATCCTACGTCTAGAAAGAATAATTGGGAAGTCATACGGAAAATTTCTTGACTGATCGGCATTAAATACAATGTGCCCTCTTATAGATGTCTTTGGCCGAAATTCTAATTATAAGGAGAATGATTTAGATACTATAGTAATCTCTGTTGGAAAACCATATGTAAGTCCGTTCAACTAATCTGTAATACATGATTCTGCCCGTCTATTTCTTAAGATCAAGCTGTAAAGTGTGATTTTTTGAGTAATTTGTGTTCAGCTTGATGGTGAAGATTCCGATAAACTAAAGAGTTCTTATAAGAACACTCGGAAAAAAAAAGAAAAAGAAAAAAGAACTTGATAAAAGATCACATCTAGAGTAGAAAAAGTGCCTGATTGCTTTAGATCTACCTGTCCACTATCTCAGGTCTCTCCTCCAAAAAAAATTTTCCCCCTGCAGATCGTCGATCCTTTAGCACTACGCTTCGGGTGCGCAAGCTCGTAACCTTATCGCAATACTTGCTACTATGCCCTACTACCCGCCCTTTCTCACTACTTTAACTCTCACCCGCTTAACTCTCTCCCAAAACACTGAAGCCCAGTACTGATCTAGCTGAATGATCATTCCAATACCCTCTCGTTGCGAATAGCTTAAAAATATGCTCCGTTAAAGTTGGTAAAAATCTCCCTTCTCTGCTGATTTAGTACTTCTCAATTGGCAAAGAAGGTATAGTAAAGTTTCCACTCATCTTGGGATCCGGGCTATTTCTTACACTGCCTGATGACAAGTTAGTAATTTCGAGGTTTAAACGGATACAACCTTCGAACCTTGGAGTTGAAATGAACGAATGATTTTCAATATTGATCCTGCGAAGAAACCTCTTATTCGAAAGATGATATGTTTTTAGTATCGATTGTAATTGATGAATGAAATATTAGATTTTGACGCTTCGTTTAGACGGAAGGTATAGTAAACTTGTACATTCCATCGAAGGAGGAACCCTTTTGAAGATGAAATCTTTGCTCGAATTTGATGAATATAGCAATTAATGCCTTCGATGAAATCCTCTGACTCTGAATCCAATACCGATGATCCACCATTTATAAAAAAATCACCATCATACCGATTATAAGATCAAAAACATCTATTGAAGAACCTCCTATAGATCTCGAATTAACTCTTCTGAATAATATTGGAATATGTCTTACTGGAAGAACCAATTTTTCTTACTGTTATCATATCATCTAGCTTATCCAAAGAAAAAAATAAACTCATATCTGTTTCTTTAAAAAGCACAGCACGCTTTGCTTGGGAAAATGAAAAAATTCCTAGAATTAGAAATTTGTCCATCATTCCGCAAACACAAAATACAACTTTTAGATGATAAGAAACCCGTTGTCCAAAAACAGATAAATCCAAATATGCAAGAAGTTGTTAAAAAAGAAATTGTGAAACTCCTGGATACCAGTATAATTTATCCCAATTGACGATAGTCCTTAGGTTAGTCCTTTCCTCTGTTTACCAAAGGAAAAGTTGGTATTACATGTAATATGATGATGAACTTTGTTCCAACAAGAACCATTACAGGTTGGCCGGTATAGTATGCATCGTTATCATTAAACTTAATGAAGCAACCGCAAAGATCATTTTCCCTTACCTGTTTATGGATCAAATACTAAAAGTCTCGTGGGAAATAAATATTTCTGTTTCTTGATGGTTTTTCTGTGGATTTTCAAATACCTATCGATCCAAATGATCAAGAAAAAAAAACATTCACTTGTCATTTCGGAAAATACGCGTTATAGGCGGAATGCCTTTTGGTTTTGTATTTCTCCTGCCACATTTCCAAAGATGTATGTTGGCAATCTTTCACAATATGATCGAAAAATCCATGGAAGATTTCTCCGTCTTTAAAAAATCTTTATTTTGACACTATTCCTTCTTAATCTCGATATAAAAATGCTCCTAACGTTTGTCAACGTCACTCATCTCGTCTTTAAAACTGGGAAAAATGTCACTTTGGTCCAAAGAAGGCAAAAACAATTCACGAACACTTAACATATCCAAATTTTTTAATTTTGTTAATATATATTCTGCTAATGTGCTCGGGACAAAGGTGTCTAGTTCCACAAGACGAACACTCTTTAATCGCGTAAAGGTGATTCGAACGACGATTGAGTGACGTCATAAGAATTAAACAATTGAGGGTTAAGAAAAGAATTAAATGGATAAGAAGAAAAAGAAGATTATTTTTGGCTTTTCGAGTTTTTTAAGCAACATATTTTATTAACGGACAAAATGAGATAAGACAACTTAAACCAATAATCAACTCGTTTCACGGTAGCTCTTTAAAAGAAAAACGCACAAAGGAGCGGAGGAGCGGGAAATCACGAAGCTATTAAAAATCTTCTCCTTTCGGGTCGTAGTTCCTCGGAACAACCCTCCTTATACCCCTCTTATAGTTTGTTTATCAATTAAAGGTGAGCCGTATTTCACAAGTGACACAAAGGCAAGTTTTAAATCTTTTGTTCGGGAACTTATTATGATAATGCTTCAGGTGAAAGCATTATATTGATGATGATTTTTATTGATAATTAAGGATAATGTTTTTATATTTTTGATTTTTTTTTTAGTTTTTATATTATACTAATACTAATAAAAGAAAATGAAAAATATTTTTGTGTTTTATATTTTTATAAATAAAAGAAAATATTCACAAACGGGAAAATTAACTTCACGAGGGAAGGGTCTTCAAACACTAATCGTCAAACAAACACGAAAATCGAATCACAGCCTCCCCGGCAGCGGCGCCAAAAATTGATTTGAGCTAAACTACACCTTTTATATATAATATATAATAAAATATAAAATATATAGTAAGTATAATCTAAAAACACAAATCAATAAAACCGGGAAGTAGTATAG
The DNA here is from genome assembly GCA_026074375.1 of Tanacetum coccineum. Lineage (NCBI taxonomy): Eukaryota > Viridiplantae > Streptophyta > Magnoliopsida > Asterales > Asteraceae > Tanacetum > Tanacetum coccineum. The sequence continues at coordinate 31,842 of BQNB010007882.1, read as the reverse complement.
AATGTTCCCGGGTCGTTTATCCCCAACGAGGCTGTGCTGGAGAATCGATACAGTCGGAAGATTGGAGTTTGAATGAGAGAAATGATTTGAGAGTGTGGAAAGCTAAGTTAAACAATAACAAACAAAAACGATTAAGAAAAACCTAAAAATTATGAAATTAAGCTGAAAAACGAGAGCACGAATCCCGAACAAGGGGTCAAAAACCTAAAATCTTAAAAATTAACCCTACAAAGAAATTTTTACTTCTAAACTACTCTAGGGGACTAATAATGAAGAATGAAAAAGACTAGACTGAAAACGGAGGTCGTTTGACCCAAAAACGAGTCAAGACAAAATCCGTACCCGGGACCCGTTCTTTAAAAAACAAAAGTTTACAAAATTAACCCTACGAAAGTTTTTATATTTTTCCTACGTAAATTATGACTAAAGAAAATTTTCTAAAAAAGAAAAATATTTTTTTGATAATTTTTATATTTTTTATGAATTTTCTAAACTTATAACGAAATTAAATTATAAAAAATACTAAACTATTTTTAAAAATTCTGAAAAATTTACTAAAATTACTTGATCCTACAACTGTCCTAAGAAAAATAAGAAACCCAAATTTCGGCTTATAAATAAGCCGAAAATAAGCTCAAACGAGCTTATAGCTTAAAGGGCTAAAACTCCCTTATATATCTAAGTGCCCAAGGGTCTTACATAAAAGACCCAAGGGCACAGCGGTAAGAGGGTGTAGAAAGGAGGGTGTATTGAGGGTTGAGGCCCGGGTTCGAGCCTTGCTCACCCGGGTTTCCCCTTATCTCCCTTCTTTTTTTTATAAAAACTTTTTAACCAAACTTGTTAAGAACATGAAGCTTATTATTTTCTAAAACTAAAACTTTTTATGAAAAGCTAAGAATAAGCTGAAAAAGAAAGCTTTTTGTTTGGCAGTTTCGATTTTTTTTTTTTTTTTACACTAAATCCCAAAGATGCTAAACTGCTAGGCTACTTCTAAGCATTAATAAGCTAACACTAAGGCAAATAAGCAAATGCACTTAACTAACTAGACCTAATAAGCTAGAAGATCACAAATAAGCACAACAAATAAGCTGGAATGAGCTTATGAATTCAGCAGTACTAACTTTAAAGTTAGTACTGCCTTATGAAAAGTTAGTACTGCCTTATGAAAAGTTAGTACTGCTTATGCTATTAAGGAGAAATAAGCTAGGGAAAAAGGAAAATAAGCAAAAACAAATGAACAACTATACCTAATAAGCAAAGCAAACCAAAAATAAGCAAAAATTAACAGCTAAATAAGCCAGAAAACTCAAATTAGGCAATAAGCCATGGTGGGGCTATACACAACAGCCAAGGAGCTCTCTTGAGCTTAAGAGTTAAGCTTCTAAATTGAACTATGGGACTCAAGGCTCATAGAGGCTATTGGACAGACCTAAGGGCTTCTAAGAAAAGCTAAGAAATCAGATTTTGGAACTCAAATAAGCTAGGGAAAATCCTAAGAAAACAGGCAGACTGCTAAACTACACTAAAGCTTAAGGGGGCTTAAACTACTTTGTGGATCAAATGACTAATAAGCACAATGTAATATCAAATAAGCAAAGACAGAATTACAAATTATAACTAATAAGCATTTAGGAAACAAAAATAAGCAAAAGAAATAAGCAGAAAGCCTTGAAAAAGCAAATAAGCTATAAGCTAAAAATGCTAACCAAACAGACCCAATAGGCACCTTTAGGCTTATTTTTAAGGCACCTAGAAGGATTCTTGGGCTTAATGGCTTATATCAGCTTAAAGAGGGGCTTATAGGGTTTCTAAAAAGCTAAGAAACTAAACTAGTCTAACCTAAACAAGCTAAATAAATAGGAGCTGAGAAGAGGGTTTTGCACCAGGGTACTTGGCAGTTTTAAAGGGACAAAAAGCACCCCAACAAATAAGCTACAAAATAAGCTCTAAATTAAAAACTAAGTTAAAACAGATTGACACAAGCTCCTAGAGAGCTTGTGTACAAAAAAAACTAAGAGCTAAGACTAGTTTTACTATTTGATATTTAAGGAAGAAAAAGGCAGTTTGTAAAAAAAATTGCTTAACCAAAAATTTTGACAGAATTTGCAAAACACAAGGTGGCTCTATGACACTTAAACGGATTGGCTTGACACTTAAAATAGACACAAACTTAAGACTCAAAAGATGATTTAGAAAGACTTAACCAAATAAGTTCTTCCAACTGTTTTGGAAAAGCAGTTTTCAAAACCTCTTATAAAAACACTTTTAAAATAGAAAAACTTTGAAAACCTGGTTAAAAACAGCTTAGGAGTGCTGGTTTAAGCTAGCCAAGTGACCCAAGTGGGTTTTTACCCACTTTTACCCATTTTCACCCACTAAACCAAACACTCCCTTAAATATCAAAATCAAAATTTAAAAGGTTTTGAACTAAGGTTTTGAAAAGCAGTTGACAAATAAGAGTTGTTTAGCATAAGTTATCAAGAAGCCTACTCAAATAAGCAACATAATAAGCACTATGATAATAGCAGTTTAAGCACCCAAAATGACAGAATTTTTGTAAAACATGAATTTCATTAAAAAGTAAAGTTTACAAGGTTAAAACTAAAATGACAGAATAAAAAAAACATATAAAACATAAATTAAAACTTATAGCTAATCCTACTCCTACATACTTTTTCTTCTCTGTCTTCATCTCTTTTTATAAGCAGCCCAGCTTCAAACTTGTGTGCTTGTTGTGTTTGTGATGTGAGAGGAAAACACAAACAATCTGAGCCCTTCAAATTTCTTGGTCTCCAATCCATTTAATCCAAACCCTTGATTTCGTGTAGCCAATGGTAAACCATGGGATTGCCATAGTGGCAATGAGCCCATGTGGGGTGGGGTTTGCTGGTGGTGATGGTTTTGGACGTTTGGGAACAGTGTCCAAGGTGTATGAAAGTGACAGAGGTGATGGGAGTTTTTGGGTTAAGGCGGGAAAGGGTGGGAAGATATACAGTGTTTTAACTTCCAGGGTTGAGTTTGGGAAAAGGGCAAAAGTGGTCCCTCAAAGATATAAGTTACTTTGCAACGATCGTCCTTGTATGTTTCACATTTGGTCCCTGGGTTTGATAAGGAGTTACACCGTTAGTCCTTTTGGACTAACATTGTTAGCCCTTAAGGGACTAACGGTGTAAGGGGGTAATAGGTTTGAGGCTAACATTGGTTAAGTAGGGATTGAGCCAAATGGTGTTGGGCCGGGTAAGTAGTTTGGGCCGTTTGGTTTATTATTAAAAAGGGTATTGGGCTTATGGTTTAGTAAATAAATACTATTGGGCTGACCCGGCCCATTAACTCGGGTACGGGTCGGCCCAATAAGATATTTATGCCTTCGGCTTCGGTTTTTGATTCTCTTTCCAACATCATATCCTGGGGTTGACTTTGACTTCGTCTTTACTTCATTAATTGCACAAACGTCGTCGAGTCGATCCGGGAATTTTCGTTTTTGCTCTGTTTTTAATCCTTTTGAACCCTTGGTCTCAGTTTTTCGCGCTCTTTCCAAATCCGTGCTCAGTTTTGTCCGTTTTAGCTTTGTTTTTGTCCTTTAGTGAATATCCGGTACCTGCACAGTATAAACACAAAAACATGCATATTTATGGCATTTTATGTGCGTTTTTGGTCGTTTAGGGTCGATTTTAAAGGTAAAAAGTATGTGTAATTAAACGCATACCAATCCTCATGACCATATCCGACCCTATATGCATATACATGATATATTTTTGTGATTTTTATGTATTGGGTATAAAAGTGGGTATTTGTTGAAGCGTAGAAAAATTTTGGTGGTTCCGGGTATGCCTAAATGCAATTTATCGCGAAACGTAAACACTTTACGCGACCAATAGAAATAAAATGAACAAAGTTAATAATTATCATCAAAATAATTACTTAACATTTAATTGTTTGATGCCCGTTTACATTGAACGCTAATTCTTAGCGTACGCGATTTAACTTAACGTTTACGATTTAAAGCAAACACGTACAATACAAAAGATACATTGTGGATTTATTGACGACGTCAATGACCCTAAAACACGGGTGTTATATTTGGAGATTATTTAGAAAAGGAAATAATGTTGACTAAGGCATGAGTTATCACCGAAACAATCACAACATGGTGATAGTAATGACCTTTTAGTAAACATTGAAGGGGTTGAAGAATGAAAAAGAAAAGTTATGTTAAAGGGTGAAAAGAAAGAAGCCCTTCATACCTTTAGGCATAAACTAAGTCAATACATAAACTATCAGGATCACAAAGATGATATCTGGTATTGAAGATAGTCATCATAGACCCAGTGATGCAATGCACAACCCTTTCTAGACATTCAAGTTTCTCTCAAAAGATTATTGTCTCATTTGTCACGGAGATTAACACGTTATCTATTGACTTCTTGAAACGCCCATAGTTTTTTTTGAAAACTCATTTCATTTATAATACATAACATGTCTAAAAATCTGTATACGTTAATAAAAATAAGCAGAAACGTAACTTTTACATGTAAACTGGCTTATTCCAAACGCCCCTTTAAAAATCATAACTATGAAAAGTACATAACTTTTACTATAAAAATTTATTACTGATAATTTCTTGCTTTGGGGCATTTCAAACTGATAACAAATGATGGAAATGAGAAGCTCGTTACCTAACCCACGATCTGCATCATTTTAACCTATTACGCCCCAACTAACACATAGGTTGGTCTCATCTTACAAAACTGTAAAACATAAAACTAAGAACGGCAAGTCTATAAAATTTAGTGAGATAACAAAAACTAAACTGAATTATAAACTGACTACATTGAGTGCATAAAACAATATATTGGCTGAGTACATATAAAACACTGGCTGAGCGCATAAGCACAATACTGAGCGCGTAAAGCACATACTGATTGAGTGTGTAAAGCACATACTGACTAAGTGTATAACAGGCTGAGTGCGTAAAGCACATACTAACTGAGTACATAACTGTCTGAGTGTGTAAAGCACATACTAACTGAGTGCGTAAAGCACATACTGACTGAGTGCATAACTGGTTGAGTGTGTAAAGTACATACTAACTGAGTGCATAACTGCTTGAGTGCGTAAAGCACATACTGACTGAGTGCGTAAAGCATATACTGACTGAGTGCATAACTGGCTGAGTGCGTAAAGCACATACTGACTGAGTGCATAACTGGCTGAGTGCGTAAAGCACATACTGACTAAGTGTGTAACTGGCTGAGTGCGTAAAGCACATACTGACTAAGTGCGTAAAGCACATGCTAACTGAGTGCATAAAGCATTTATCCCTATTCGGGACTGATTAATGTGCTTAAAGCACTATTATTCCACACAAGATTGACTAAGACTAAGTTTATTACTAAACTGTTATGAGTCCGGAATTATTCACACGTAATTTTCATATATAAATTAAGGATGAGCTAAATATGACCCAATTGGTTGCCATAAAACTAAATATTACCTAATGGTAAACATATACTGAATATGAACCAACGGTTCCTCATGATACTAAATATGACCCAACAGGTACTAAATATGACCCAACGAGATGCCATAATACTAAATATGACCTAACAGTCAAACATAATACTAAATATGACACAATGGGTCAACATATACTGAATATGACCATGAAAGTCAACATGATACTGAATATGACCACACGGGTCAACATATACTAAATATGACCACATGGGTCAAATTGATGCTGAATATGACCACGAAAGTCAACATGATACTGAATATGACCACAAGGGTCAACATATACTAAATATGACCACGCGGGTCAACTTGATGCTAAATATGACCATGAAAGTCAACATGATACTGAATATGACCACACGGGTCAACATATACTAAATATGATCACACGGGTCAACTTGATGCTGAATATGACCAACAAAGTCAACATGATACTGAATATGACCACGAAAGTCAACATGATACTTGACTTGCATATTTGACCACTAAGGTCACATGAATACTTGACTTAAATATTACTTGAGATATAGCGTGACTTTTGTTGTTCTCAAGTCTTCCATCAGTGCTTGACTGATTCCTCATTTGTTTAAAGGGGTGTTTGTTTCGGCTTATATAGCCGGCTTATGACTTTTGGGCTTATGTTTCATAAGCTCACTTTTTGTGGGCTTATTTCAGAACTTTTCGGCTTACATAAACTCATTATGATATAATAAAGTTATATAAGCCGAAATGTTTCAGAATAAGCTACAAAAAGTGAGCTTATCAAACATAGGCCCAAAGCCAAATAAGCCATACACCGAAACAAACACCCCCTAAACAACATTGTTTGGCTTTAAATATAAAAGACCGCCTTTTCTTTGTATTGTTCATCTTAGGAAGCGGTGGTAATGGGAGTCGAATGCTTAGATTTGTGGGAGGAAACGGGAAACTTCTATGTTTCAGGTACCGGCTGTTGGTCTTCAATGGTTTTCTTCTGTATTTGGCACTGACTCTTATTATTCTAACCAAATAGCTCCTTTAATAACCTTTTGTGTTTATGAAGAGGTTTGTTGTTGCACCTCTTTCCTTCATCGCATGTCGGGATATTACAACTTACAGTAACAGCAAGAGTGAGTCTGTATGGTCATATGCAAACAAATTTCTTTGTAGTTTTAGTGCAAAGTAACATTATATAAAGTTTCGTTTTCCTTAATTGGAATGAAAACTTATGTTGCAGGTAGAGAAAATGCGCGGTGCAGGGCTCAGCTGTATGTTGGGAAAGTTACAGATGGCTATAAAAGTAGTGGTGGACAAATCGTCGCAAATGTTCCAGGTATGAACTTCTTTTTACTTATATCTTGATAATTGTTAACATGTTTAAGGAGTTTTCTGTATTGTTGCAGTTTTTCAAGATATTTCCTATGTGGGTCGGTGGGGATTTAAGGTATGAGGTTGGTTTGTTAATCTTATGGCTTATTTATAAGAAACAGTCACTTTTTTGTAGGCGATCACGATTGTGTGGCTTTTGCGTTGGTGGAACTTGATGGGTGAAAGCGGCCATATATGTAAGTTCGTTGCCCTTTGGTCCTATATACGATTATAATTATACTATAATTATACGTACTACCTTTTTTACTAAATTTCAATGGTGATGGCCATACCAAAGGCTCTGCAGCAGATGGATTTAACAAAGCTGCACACCCATTGATGTTATGCTTTAATACAACTAAATATGGAATTCTCTTGCATTTATTTACAAACAGATGTTGGAAATTAACACGCACAAAAAACAAAGCACATAAATTCGTTGCGATGTGATCAATTTGCAACGATGCGATGACTAATCCAAAATTTTCGACTTGAAAGACGCTACTCGAACAGATATTTGTCCAAATGCACTGAACAACAAACTTCCAATTTTTATCTCAATTTCTGTTTTTTTATTTTTTTTGCATGACTTGCACAACCTGACCCCATATGTAATTGATTGTATTGATAAATTGGTTGTAAGACCTATTATATGTGTATTGAATTCAACTTTTAACAGAAAGGTCGCTTACCGGAGGATGAAGCTCGCTTTTATGCAGCTGAAGTTATAGACGCTCTAGAGTACATACATAATATGGGTCTGATTCATCGAGACATTAAGGTATTTTAATGTAATATTTTATTATATTGGGATATATAATCACATGCCCCCTTAATAATATTTCATGAAAGAAAAAACTTGAACATGGTATAAAAACTTGAACATGAAATCTACTATTATATTTTGTGAATAACTTGAGCCGTTTTCACTCAACTTCCTCAGTCTTAATCAGACTCCATACAAACAGGTTGGTTTTTATGTTTTTGGACTTTTTAAATTATTTTTTTGGTCGCGTCAGTAAGCACACTGCCATGAAACTTAAAAATGCATACATGAATTTTGAATTTTAGTATAACCGAATTGAAAAAACAAACCAACAAGACTCATGATCCGTTGAATTAACTCTTTATTAACATAAGAGAGTTTGATTGGCGGCGTTTTTGAACGCCTTTTAGAATGTATACTAATAGCAATTTTCTTTTTCGGCTACGATTGTTTTAGCTGCAGCCTTGGCCGGTATTTGGTATCGCTCTAAGATTCGCAGACCTGAGCCTTATCTGTGACTGTTTGACAACACTTCAGCCCAACATCCCGTACCGCTTACGTAACATAGACTATTATAAAGGTAAGTCAACTTAAAATTTCTGCGTTACTTGCACAACGTATCATCATTAAGTTGTCTCAATAAAATATGAAAAAAGTGTATGCTTTATGTGTCCGATTTCAGCTATTAGTACAATATAACATACAACAAACATTTGTGAACATTGAATGTTAATTCATAGGAATTTACAATGTGATGAGTAGCATAGCTTCTGTGAGTAATCCCACCTGCTAAGAATTTCTGAATTCACGGCGGTTCTTCTCTTCTTAATTTCTTTTTCCATTGAAATAATATGGGAATGTTTGGTTCTAGGTGATGGTACTTCAAATGTTAAAAATGTCTTGGCGTAAAAGTGTGTTGAAAATCGACTGTTGTCATAATAGACCGTTGTCACAAAATTATAGGCCATTTCAAATATTAAAAATGTCTTGGCGTAAAAGTGTGCTAACGTAAACTGATACCAAAGGACTGATACTAATATAGGCCACTTCAAAATATAAGCCACTTCGAGTATCAGTTTTATTATGTATTGATATGTTCACATATAAGCTGATAATGGTTTCATCCAAACACCTATATGGTATCTGTTTTGTAATGGGGTAAATTCTGTTTTTTTATTTTTTAAAGCTCTACCATGACTAGTTCTAAATGTCGTTGATGATACTGATGTAGTTGGAAAATGTGGAGTTAACAGCTTTAATTATTTACTTTCCTTTTTGAACAGATGATTCCTTCAGTTGTTGTGAAAGATGTTAAAAGAGACGTCAAGTTATTGCAAGCTTTAAGTGATCACGAAAATGTGGTTCAGTTCTGTAACGCATATGTAGATAGCTGCTATGTGTATATTGTTATGGAGTATGTTATACAGGACGCGAATGGGCAAGAGCATCAAAACCTGCACATCCACACTTTATGTTAATAAAAACCGAAATAGTACAGTTTATGTACTTCTGATATATTGTAAAAGCTGTGCGAAAATGATGTGCTATTGTTATGTTGTATATCGATTCATCTATTTGCGGTTAATGTACTACTTTTGGTTTATAACTGCAGAATTTTTGGTACATGCCATAAAAAAATAGCCATGCGCTCCGCAGCGAAGCGCGGGTTAAAAACCTTGTTAAACTCATTAAGAAATATTTTTGTTTTAAAGTTAAAGTTGTTTTTCACATTTACCTATATAACTTACAGTTCTCACTCTATTAATCATTCACCAAACATATCGTATGCTTCTAATAAAAACTAGTACAAAAACATGTGGCAATGAAGTTAACCATATAAATATAAATATAACTCGAAATCGGCACAAAAGATTACATTGAAATGAATTGCAATCTAAAAATAGCATGCCGCTATGTGGTGGTGCGGTGTTATGGCATCCACAATGATAAACATATTAAAATGTTTATAAAATTTCCGCATCTTGAAATGTCATTAATTTACAAACTTTTTCAAACTATAAACCTATTTTCATTATAGATAAAGTTTTTAGTAAGTTTATTAAATTGTCGATTCAAGCAATGCCTTAAATTTATAAACCTCTTCAAAATGCTAGACATTTTCATGCCACCTAGACTTGAAATGGTTCTTTGCCATGATACACAAATTTTTAAACATCTTTATAATTTCTTGAACTTATTCTTAAACCACTATTATGAATGCTCTTAGATGATGATTCAAAGTTTATTTTTTCAAAACATATTTGCTTTTGCTTTTGAACAATTCACGAAACAAATAGAGTACCACTTTACAACTAACTAAATGCTCATGATAATAATGTGAATGCAATTAAATTATTTCTAGGAACGCCTTAATTCCAAAAATGGTCCAAAATGAAAAGGGGGATGCCACTATACCCTTTTCAGAAGTGTTTTCTCAAAATATTCCTGGGCAACTGAGCAACTTAGGGAAGAAACTGACACGTGTCCATTAGGTTGCCCAGAAGTACAATAAGTTGCCGATTCACGATTTGATAGCATTCTTTTGCGCTTTCTTAGGTCCATCAAATCCTCATCGCATCCCGAGTTTTGGATTTGAGTTGACCCGGATGAATTGCCACTTGAAGAATCCATAAATAACGAAAATTTAAACACAATAGGATTTGAACACACGACCTACTTACTTAGATTACGCTCCTATACGAAAACTATAAAGCAAAAAATAATAATATAAAACTAAAGAAATTTTAACTTAGACGCACGACCCTTATGATGAAATGGCTAGATTGTTAATTCATGAAAAAACGTAAAACCAGTAAAGAAAGACAACGGAGAATGATTGAACGAGATGGGTCATGCGTCGAAATAAGGATCTTACCATATAATTTGAACGAAAAACTTCACAAATAACCGGTGGCTAAAATCTCCAGCATTTATGGATACTAATATTTGATGAATTAGACTTATATCTTCGAGAAAACGATTAAAACTTTATAAGAAGTTGAAGGACTTGATAGATTTAGGAAATATGTTTTGGTTCTTAGAAGACATATGAGCAAAAAAAAGTAAGGTTGGGAAAAACAGGGGAATGAAAACAGAGGAAGGTGGAAGAGGTTTTTGAGGCTAAGAAATGAGTGTGATTATATGGACCCAAAAAGGCTGAGAAAAGAGACATGGTATTAAGATAAAATAATACAAAAGGGGATATCCATCCTACCGATTGTTATATTTACTTTACGGGTAAAGTAAACGCACACGGTTTGGATAACTATTATAGTTATTTATGTTTAGGATATATGTTGAGTCGTTTTAGGAAAGTCAATAACTTGTGTTAGGAAAGTGTCAAGTCAGTGTTTATCTTGTCGTTAGCTTATGATCCAAGCCATGTCTTTTATTCGGTATATATACCGAATCATTCTTCATTAATCATTCAATCAAGTTAATCAATAAATCTCTAAGCTTCTCTCTTCTTTCTTACGGAGCTCGCACACGCTATAGTGGTGCAAATCTATCTCTTCTCCTTCTCTATATTCTTACGGAGCAAGCACACGTTAAAAGTGGTGCCCTATCCCGATACAACCCCGAACCGGGTCGTATCAATTGGTGCTTTCATTGAGAGCTCTCGTTGAGAGGGTTTCGATTTAAAGTTCCAAAAAAAAGGTTACTGTTCATCGAAGTTACTATTCACCGGTTACTGTTCATCGGCAATTTTTTTTTTATTGTTCTTCGAGTTATTGTTCATGGCATCGGACGGCAACGGTCAGGACGCGAAATACGCACTATCTAAGCTTTTGCAAATAGGTACGGTGGAAGACTATCAACGGGAGTTTGAGGTGCTTATAAAACGAGTAACGATCCCTGAATATTTACTTAAGTCGTTTTATATCTTCGGACTTAAACTGGATTTACAATGTTTACTCTTTAGGTCAAACCCCAAAACTCTAGACGAAACTTTTTCATTGGCCCGTGCAGCGGAAACACGCTTCACGAACCTAGACATTTGGGAATTTTTGAGGTCAAATCCTTCAACTTTGGGAGAAGACTTCTTTAAAGCTCGTATCACCGAGGCTCGTTTTGAGATAATTGCAAAGGAAGAGAAAGAGCACATCGTTGAAAAGAAAATAGATGTCATTCTACCATTATAGGGTGAATTTGCTTCACCTAAGGCTAAAGGGTCCTTAAATACTGATGAGTATATTGGTGTTGAAGAGGTTGTGGCTGGTGGCGAAGCGCTTGGGATTGGCGAGGATGATGACTTGGGTGACGCGGTTACGGACGGGGGTGATGATGTAGTCGAAAGCGGTGAGATCTCGATTCTTAATTCACTTATTGGTCACGGGAGTCCGAGTTCTCTCCAACTTTGGGGAAAGATCGGCAAGGGGGATGTTCATGTGCTCATCGACAATGGCAGCACACATAATTTTATTCGACCCGCTGTCGTCGAAAAATTGTGTTTACCTACCCACTTTACGAAGGTGTTTAAGGTTTATATTGGCAGAAGTGAAACTCTTTTGTCTGAGAACATGTGTGCCCATGTAACAATTGAAATCTAGGGTTTGCGCAAGAAGGTGGATTTGTATATGCCTCCGATGAAGGGAATATTGAGACGACAACAACAACAACAAATAGCTTAGAATGCTAAAATTCAAAGACGACTATGGCATCCCGGAATCAAGATATATTTTAGACATAACCTTGAGGACAAGGTGGTTGTGAAAGAGTGGGGAATGATACGCCCACGGTTTGGATAACTATTATAGTTATTTATGTTTAGGATTTATTTATGTTTATGATATATGTTGAGTCGTTTTAGGAAAGTCAATAACTTGTGTTAGGAAAGTGTCAAGTCAATGTTTATCTTGTAGTTAACTTATGATCCAAGCCATGTCTTTTATTCGGTATATATACCGAATCATTCTTCATTAATCATTCAATAAAGTTAATCAATAAATCTCTAAGCTTATCTCTTCTTTCTTACGGAGCTCGCACAGGCTATAGTGGTGCAAATCTATCTCTTCTCCTTCTCTATATTCTTACGGAGCAAGCACACGCAAAAAGTGGTGCCCTATCCCTATACAACCCCGAACCGGGTCGTATCAAGCAAGGTATTAATCCTCATTTCTAAATTAATAATTCACGTTTTCTTTTTAAATATTTTTATTTAATTAATAACTACTAAAAATAAATAAGTAAGTTTGATCAAGTTTACTATATTACCTTTGTTTGAGATTATTACAAACTTAAAAAAAAAACTTTAATTAATTAGCTTACGGTAAAACTATCATTATGCTAAAAAGTAAGAAAGAAAAAGCAATTTCAAAAGTAATTTTTTAAACTGTGTGTTTTTTTCTGGAGATAATAATCTTCATACGGAGGGAGTAATAGATAAACTTTATATATGTAGTTGGATGTGGTGTTAAAAATCAGAAAAATCGAGCTAGCCAGTTAACTCAGAAACCACAAACCGCAAAAGGCAAAAAACCGATAACCACGAGAAAAAAAATACAAGAACACAAAACCGAAAAAAAACTTGCTTATCATAGTTGGGGTTTTTTTTTCAAGTATACACGGTTAATCGAACCGAACCGAACCATGTATAATATACATAGATTTCAACTCAATATTCAAATAACTGTAGAATCAATAATTATATTATTGCACAACGTTTATAATGTAACGGCGTTTTACTTAGCTTGTGTAACATTTACTAACTTTTATGTATCACATTTATTAATACGATCGTAACGTATAGACACATAATATATATTTTTAGTTCATGCTAGCAGGGTATTCGTACCTTGTCAAGGCGGTACCCTCAACGGGTACCCTCTATTTAATTTTTTGACAAATAATCTTTTTTAATAATACATTCTGGGTGATAATAACTTTATACTAAAAGATGAGAAGTTTAGGTTTTTATAACTTCTAACAATGAATAACTATGTTATGTTAAACGTAGATAAGTAAAGAACATAAATATGTCGTTTCCTTTTTAATAGCTTGTTTTATTTGTACCTTGTATTTTATTGATTGTATCTTTGCATTGAGGGGTGTTTTAATGATTACATAATTGAAGGTGTTAAATATATATGTTGGTGCAAAATTTAACTGTACAACATACATGTATAGTTGTATTGTTTAAATGTTACAAATTCATTGATATTTTAACTCTTGTTATATCTAATAAGTGTTTAAGCTGAATTTTTTAAGACTTTTGTATTTAGAAAGTCCCAAATGCGGGGTAAATATATGATAATTTGAATGTAAATTCTATGACGGAACAAATTTGCAAAAAATTTAATATTTTTAATATTTATTCATTTTACTACGATGACATTTTACGTTTTAGATCATGTTATTCTTGATCTGATCCTACTCGATTAACGGTTAAAATCGTGACATGAACCACAAGCATACTACCACCAAAACTGGTTTTTCTCACCGATTTTTTCTCATGGGAAAGAATCCGTGGGAAATTACCCACAAATTTGCGACATTTTACACATCGATTAGTTGACTGAACTTCCATGGGATATCTGTGGCTTGTTTACCACTGATTAACGACAAGCTACACTGATGAGAGAAGTTTTCAAACTGTAGGCAGTGTACCTCTTCATTAAGAGTAGTATAAACAAATACCCGGAGGAAGTTTGTTCTCCAAGGGAATGGTGCGAAGGAGGTGGAGGAGGCTTCCTAATGCTCTATGGGGCTATTTTTGATATTTTGTGATTTTTAATAAAACAATAAATTCTCAAGTTTGGATAAACTAACAACAACTTAATCTAATGCAAATACGGGGAATAATCCTAAATATGATGTCCTTGACTAGGTTAATGAAAGAACACCACCTATAGCGAGATAAAGGTAAGGGCTGGATCATCTTAACCTAACCTAAACTAAACATGCAGTACACATAGTTCCCAATTTAAGTAAACCAAATCTCGAGCATTCAACGAAGGTTATCCTAGCACGAGAACTAAACAAGACATGCAATTGCTAGCACATGTGTCACGACTAACTTAGGTTCGTTAAATGGTCAATAGTCAAACCTAGTTAAAAGCAGATCTAAACTAATTGAATATATCTGGTTTATTAAATTTATAAGTATCTTACCAATTTGATTCCCTAGAAATGGGCTAGATCTAGATGTCAGATAAGTAATCAATTGCCAAGAATAATGGTCCGAAACTATATATTAATAAATCATGCATTTAACATTGATAACGGAACAAACTGTAAAATACAATTATTTGCATAGGTCAAGGTGTCACAAATTGTTAATTCGTCATAATCTAGATTTCATGCATCCTAAGTAGTTGCTGACAAGTTTAGCCAAACATTTTAATGAGGATCACACAAATAAACAAGGTAACTTGATAAAGGAATGCATAATTGATCAAACAAATGATTGTATCGAATAAAATGTGTTGATAGGATGATTATATGATGTTTCACTTGATTAAAAGGGCAACTAAATGTATGAAAAACCCTTACATAAGACTACAAAAGTCATCCTCAAACCCCAACTCCCAAATGTTGCATGAAAATATTGAAACCCTAAGCTAGTATATATAACTTTTGGGGATCTGACGGCGTCAAGGGTACCTATACAGCGTTAGAGGTCGATTTGTGGGACAAAGGGACCAAGATTCATATGTATGTGGAATTGATTACTTGTAATGATGAACATTTCAATCTACTGGCAAGTGCTTTTTTACAACATTGACCTGGAGTTTGATAAGGATCCTACGGTAGATGGTATCTATAATATAATTCTTTAGTATATATTCTGCATGGTTGTTTAAGATAAGTTATAGTTCTTTCTTCTTTACCGTTAAGGAGGTTCTTTAAGTCTAAATTTGATCAACATACAGAAGTGACTTCTAAATTTATTTTCTGTTCATTGTCATACAAATACTAGT
This sequence comes from Tanacetum coccineum, assembly GCA_026074375.1. NCBI lineage: Eukaryota > Viridiplantae > Streptophyta > Magnoliopsida > Asterales > Asteraceae > Tanacetum > Tanacetum coccineum. The sequence continues at coordinate 16,296 of BQNB010007882.1, read as the reverse complement.
CAGGATGAGTTGTGATTGCTGCTAATGAAGTGTTCATGAACTGCCATTTGTGGCTGCCAAAGTGAATGAAATTAAGTATGATCAATTGATTTTACTTTCGCTCTCTAACTTTTATAACCCTTTCCATATGGTTATGTTTTATTGAATTACATGTTTCATTAACATGTCACTTATGGGTTGTCTGACGAAAGTAATTGATGGAGTTACAAGTTTCTTGATTTCATATCTTGATTTGTTGCATCTTGTGATAGAATTGAGCCACTTTAGTTATATCATGTTTTAACTGGTAATAAAGGTCAAATTTGTGTTTTCAGAGTACCTATTTAACATGTGTTTACTATTTGTAGGTGAAAAGCATGTAGGAGGATTTCCATGTGGAGGAATGCGCTATTCGGCGACAAAGTCAAGACTTAAATAATAAATTTACAGGGGATGAAAGGTAATATGTAGAAGCACGTTGAGTGATGTACTTAACCATAAGTCAGTGATCTTTCTGTAAATGTAGTTAACCAATCCTAACACCTAGTATTCTTCTTTAGAGTAATTGCTTGTAGACAATCTTGATGTGGTGTTAAGACGATTTGGTTGTTGTATATTCTAAGTTTTTTGGTTTTGTAATTGTTAAATAATAATTTGGCATTTTATGCATTATGCATATTTTAGTAATTAGGTAGTTTATTCGTAGAAATATTATTTCTACAGAAACATCACACAGAATCCGTTGGAAATAGTTGTGTGAAAATCGTGAGTAACTTATCATAAACAGTTTGTCGAAAATCTATAGGAAATATTCGTTGGGTATCCAAGTGAAATTGCTACCGAAAAATTATGGGAAATTGATACGACTCGTTTTGGACGAGTTTATAGCTGACGCAAAGTCAAGAAACCAAACTGAAGACTTTACTTATTATTAGTTCTATATGTTTATTTTTTTTAATTGTTCTTAGAGGGGTTGGTAATTAATTATGTTTAGTCGTATTAAGGGGGTGAGGGCTGATTAGGGCAAGGCATGCAGATATTAGGTGTATTTTTTTCTTTTCTGGAAGGAGATCTCTGCTTCTCGGATTCCGAGAACTATCTGAACTGATTACCTTTGCTTACATTTATTCGATTGCCAATTTGATTCTATCAAATTGGTATCAGAGCCCTCGTTCTTGCGTCTGTGGGTAATTGATTCGAGATGTCAATAAAAGTGGTCGAGGTCGATGCTGAGTTGGCTTAATTCAAAGCCGATGTGGCGGCTAATCAGGAACTTAATAAATAGTTTGGTGAAGATTATTATTAATAAAGTATGGTATGTTAGTAAAAAAAATACTTTAACAATATTAAATCTAAAACTATTATTATCATATTTATTGAATCTAAAAACAATATTGCATATGTTAAGACGTGAACTTCAATATACTCCATGGGATTATTATTCTTTTATAGCTCATTCTATTATTATCATATTTAGATTGCTTAGATTGTACCATGTGATAATCTTATATATTAAAAGATTCATTCCTAAGTATTAAATGTTGAGTTTTAAAAATTAATGTTTTAAATGCAAGCATTCATGATTATTTTATATTTGAGTGAATGAAGAAGTTATAGCGTATATAATTAGTCTATTTGATTTTCTTACCCAACTCTATAGTAATATCAAACATTTAAAAGAGTCTCTTCACATGTAGTACTATCAAGCTTATTTTGATTCCAAACAGCTTATACGAGCTTTTTTGAAGTTTTGGCTTATTTCGAGTGGTTTAAAGGGGTGTTTGGTTTATGCTTATTTTCGAAAAAGCTTGGAGCTTTCGATGTAAACAACCGTTATAGCTTATTGATAAATGTTTTCCTGGATTATTCTTGGTTAAAAACCTGTTTTTTAGAAAAAAAAATTTATGGGCTTATTTTCTTCGAGACCGCCAAATAAGTGGCAGCGAAATATAATGGCAGTGAAATACATTTTTTCTTTTCAGGCGATATACGTGCTTAGGCGAAATACAGGTTGCTTATTTCTGCGAAATATCAAGTTTTACAAACTCACGAAATACAAGTTGTGTTATTTCCCGCGATATACAGCTTTGTTGATTCAAGCGAAATACAGGTTTCGCGAAATACTGACTAGTTTTTGGTTTCCGCGAAATAAAGGCTAGTTTTTTGGTTTTCGCAAAATACAGGAACCAATGTGTTAGGAACACGAAAGTGTCGGTCACTTCCATAGATATCATTAGTTAGCTCGTTTAGTTATTTTTGGAACTTAAGTAGGCTTGTTAGCCCAAGGCCCATGGAAAGCCCATGAGCCCCAAGCCCACACGTCATACTTAGGAAGTATATATACCCTTTCCATGCAATGGAAAGGGTGTTGGTTGTTCATTATTTCACACACTTAATGTATTTTCTTTCTATGTTTACTTTCTCGCTCTAAAGTGTTCATCCAACCATTCTCTCACTACAATCACCTCTCTTTCCCTCATCTAGTATGTTATTTGATATTCTTTAATTGGTATCAACAACCATGTACTGATTTGTTTAGTTTTTGTGTTTGTTTTTGGTTCATTTTTTTTAAAACCGTACGTCATTTTGCTTGTTTTTATTTTGTTTTTCAAAGCTTTTGTGTACACTAAAAGATCATTTACCTTGGTAAATCTGATCTAGTATCTTTAGGATATAGGCGTACAAGCTTTAGATTCAAGAAAAACATCATTTTTGTTCATATTTGGTGTTCGAATAGTCTTACAAAGTACAAATCTTGATTTCAATTTTTTTTGTCTTAAAACACATAAAGTTTGCATTTTTAAGGTACCTATAGGCTTAGTAATACTAGTTGTACAAGAAATTTTGGGAAAAAACGATCAAAAGTGAGTCTTTTTGTGATTTGAAAATTTTGAGTTTCGTCATAGTGGAAGGCGGTTTAACAAGTCCAGTGCAAGGCGGTTTAACAGTTCTAGTACAAGGCGGTTTAACAAGTTTCTAGTACAAGGCGGTTTAACAGTTCTAGTACAAGGCGGTTTAACAAGTTTCTAGTACAAGGCGGTTTAAGAAGTTTCTAGTACAAGGCGGTTTAACAGTTTTAGTACAAGGCGGTTTAGCAGTTTTTTCTATAGAAGGCGGTTTAACATTTTTCAATAGAAGGCGGTTTATCAGTCTTTCTATAAAAGGCGGTTTAACAGTTTTGTGTGGAAAGCGATTTAACAACTTTCACAAAGAAACTCATTTTTGCTAAAGTAAATTATACTGTTTATCTCTTTGATTTGTAAAATCCCGTGAAACATTCAATTGTCTTCCCGGTTTTATCAAGAGTTGTAAAATCCCATGTAGTTTCAACACTTACAATACTCAAAAGTCAACTCACTCAAAACACAACTTCTTTCAATCACCGTTCGATCAAACAGTAATCTTTTAACATACAAATTTCTCAATGACGACTCTTGCTGACAAAGCGATTCTTTCGGGTGCTAACAATCATCCACCTATGTTGGAAAAAGATATGTACGATTTGTGGAAAAGTAGAATGGAGCTATACATGATGAATAGACAACATGGACGAATGATTCTTGAATCCGTTGAAAATGGTCCACTCATCTGGCCTACAATTGAGGAGAATGGAGTGATTAGACCAAGAAAATACTCTGAATTGACTCCTGCGGATGCAATTCAAGCTGATTGTGATGTCAAGGCTACAAATATCATTCTTCAAGGTTTACCACCTGAGGTCTATGCACTTGTTAGCCATCATAAAGTCGCCAAAGATCTTTGGCCAAGAATTCAACTTCTCATGCAAGGAACTTCATTGACGAAACATGAAAGAGAATGTAAACTATATAATGAATTCGATAAGTTTGCTTATAAGAAGGGGGAAACACTACGTGACTTCTACTTGAGATTTTTACTACTACTCAATGACATGAACATCTACAAAGTGAAACTGGAACAATTTCAAGTAAATACCAAGTTTTTAAACACCTTTCCTCCTGAATGGAGCAAATTTGTGACTGATGTCAAACTGGTTCGGGATTTGCGCACAACTAACATTGATCAACTTCATGCTTACTTGGGACAACATGAATTTCATGCAAATGAAGTTCGTTTAATGCATGAACGCAACTAAGATCCGCTTGCTTTGGTTGCAACCCATCAGATGACCCAGTCTCCTTATCAAACTCATCAGGACTCTTACCAAAACTCTTAATTTTAACCACAAGTTTCACTATATCAGTCTTCATAGTATGGATCACCTTATCAGTCTCAACAATACTCTATCAATCAATCATCAACACCTCTTTCAATCACTTATCCATCCAATGATTATCAATCATCATCAGTTCACCACAACATTTATTCTCCATTATCATCCATCCCTCAATTGGAATATCCTCCCTCAGTTAACCAACTACCACAACAACCTGAAGTTCCCCAACCAGTTTCAGGTTTAATTATTCTAGTATTCAAGCAAGGTAACGATCCCATTGATGTCATCAACCATTTGATGTATATCTTGTCTACCGTCGTTACATCTCGCTATCCTACTACCAATAACTAGCTGAGGGATTCGTCAAACCCTAGGCAACAAGCTACCATTAATGATGGAATTGTGACCTTACAACCAGTACAGGGGAGACAAACTTCTTTTGCTACGGGTACTGCTAGGAACTACACTCCAGGAGCAAGTAGAAGCAATTCTGAGAAACAAAGGACTGTTATTTGTTACAACTGCAAAGGGGAAGGACACATGTCCAAACAGTGCACTAAACCTAAAAGGAAACAGGATGATTCATGGTTTAAGGATAAAGTGTTGCTGGTACAAGCTCAAGCAAATGGTCAAATTCTACATGAAGAAGGGCTAGCATTTTTGGCAGATCCAGGAATAGCAGAAGGTCAAGCCACACAGACTGTCATTACCCACAATGCTGCTTATCAAGCCGATGATTTGGATGCATATGACTTTGATTGTGATGAACTCAACACTGCCAAAGTTGCTCTCATGGCGAATTTATCTCATTATGGTTCAGACGTTCTCGCTGAGGTACACAATCCTGATAATATGGATAACAATATGATAAATCAAGCTGTGCAGGCGATGCCGTCTTCTGAACAGTCTAGTGTTGTGAATCATTTAAAGACTGAAATAACCAGTGATAGCAATATCATTCCTTATTCTCAGTATGTGAAAGAATCACAATAGGCAGCTGTTCAGAATTCTAACTCCTCTACACAACAAGATGCACTGATATTATCTATGATTGAACAACTGAAAACCCAAGTAATTAATTTCACCAAGATTAATCTGGACAATAAGAGTGTCAGTGATACTTTAACTGCCGAGATTGAAAGATATAAAGAACAAGTTAAAGTGTTGAAAGAAGGACAAAATGTTGAGGTAAAAAGTCAAGATAAAGTTGTAGATTCACATGAACAGAATGCCAAGATTGATCGTCTCAAACAAACTCTTTCTGAACAATTAAAAGAAAAAGAATCTTTAATGAAAACAGTTACTGTTCTTAAAAATGATTTTAAGAATAAAGAATCAAGAAACATTGATAGAGAAATTGATTTAGAAAAGAATATCAAACAGCTTGATAATATTGTTTACAAAAGAGATCAATCAGCGCAAACTGTTCATATGTTGACTAAACCAAAGTTTTTCTATGATCATTCCACTAAACAAGCTCTAGGTTTTCAAAATCCTTTTTATCTGAAGAAAGCTCAGCAGTTGGAACCTAAGCTTTATGATGGTAATGTCATTAAGAATACTTATTCTATTGTGATTTTTGATTCAGAAGAGACCCTAATGCTTGCTGAAGAGAGTCATTTAAAAATGCTTTTAGAACAACAAGATCCAATGGTTTTAGAAAAGAAAGTTAATACTACACCTATTGATTATGCTGCTCTTAACCAACTTTCTCAAGATTTTGAAGAATGATTTGTTCCACATACTGAATTATCTGCTGAACAAGCCTTTTGGTCTTAGAATTCGATGAATTCTTTAGATCCTAGTCCTTCTTATACACCCAACAAAGTCGAGGTTCCAAAAGAACTTCCTAAAGTAAGTATGGTTAATACGAGTTTGAAGAAACTTAAAAACCATCTTGCTGGCTTTGACATGGTTGTTAAAGAAAGAACCACTGCCACAGCTATCACTGAGGGCACGCGGGGGTTTGAACATACAAAAGCTTGTTTTAGGGATGAAATTATTCCATTTGTAAAATCACTCAAGGACATATTCAATAAATTCAATCAGGATCTAATTGATGAACTTACTGAAGTCCAAACTGTTTTTAATCAAATGGAACAGGCTGTAGAACAACATCGTTTAGAGTCAAAAACTTTTGAAGTTAAAATGAATCAAGTTATGAATGAGAACGATCCACTCTTGGAACAAGTCATTACCAAAGATATTGTGAATATTGTTGTGAATTCTTCTATGGATAATGCTTCTGTGAATGTGAATGATGTAACAAGTGTCTCAAACTTGAGACTGAGCTTCTCAACAAAAAGGATTTCGTTGAAAAAGAAACTTATGATAAACTTTTCAGAAGTTATACAACTCTTGAAAAACATTGCATTTCTTTAGAAGTTGATACTCAACTTAATCAGGAAATTTTTCAAAGGGACAATTCTGTTTCAAATCAAAGTGCTCCTAATTTTGATCATTAATTTGAATTAAATGAATTGAAAGCTCAGTCACAAGAGAAAGACACGGTCATAAGAAAGTTAAAAGATAGAATTAAATCTTTAAATGGAAATGTAAATGAGGATAAGGTCAAGATGGACATGGATGAGATTGAAACTCCTAATATTGAATTGGATCATAAGGTGTCAAAACTTATTGCTAAAAACGAACATTTGAAACAGATTTATAAGCAACTTTATGACTCGATTAAACCAACACGTGTTCAATTAAAAGAACAATGTGATGCTTTAATTAATCAAGTCAATCAAAAGTCTGTGGAAATCTCTGATTTAAATGCAAATCTTCAGGAAAAAGGTTTGATTATAACAGCTCTAAAGAATGATTTAAGGAAACTTAAAGGAAAAGCTTTAGTTGATAATGCTGTTACTAAACACACTATTGATCCAGCAATGATTAAGGTTGATATGGAACCAATTGCCCCTAAATTGTTGAACAATAGGATAGCTCACTCTGACTACCTTAGGCATACTCAGGAACAAGCTGCGATTCTTAGGGAAGTAGTTGAACAAGGAAAATCCCAAAATCCACTAAATAATTCCTTAGACTCTGCTTGTAAGTATACAAAATGAATTCAAGAGTTGCTTATAATCATCAGACAAACCTACCCTAGCATCAACAATTCTTGTGATAAATTAGTAGCTGTCACCCCAAAGAACAAGGACAAAAGAGTTAGATTCACTGAGCCTGTCACATCCTTAGGAAACACAAACATAAAAACAGATTCTTCTTTAAACTTAGTTTCTAACAAACTTGTGTTGTCTTCTACAGGAGTAAAACCATCTACTAGTTACTTAACAAGACTAATTATGACTAATAAGACCGATAACATTCTTGTTCGACTTATATAAAATTAAGGCTAACAGAAGCCCACCCTAGGATAGTTAAATCTAGTTTGAAAAATAAGAATTGTGTTGTTGAACTTAAAGGAACTGCAAATGTGCAGCAATCCAAGCTTAATGCGAATTCTGAACTTATATGTGTTAAGTGTAATGGTTGCATACTTTCTGATAATCATGATTTGTGTGTTCTTAATTTTATCAATGATGTGAATGCTCATGCTAAATCTAAATCTGTTAAGAAAATTTCAAAGAGAAAAGTTTGGAAACCAACAGGAAAGGCGTTCACTAAAACTGGATACACTTGGAGACCTACTGGTCGGACCTTCACTATAGTTGGAAATGCATGCCCTTTAACTAGGATTACCACAACTGCTGAAGTGCCCCCTAGGAAACCAATTGCTTTAGAAACTGATACACCTAAGCCTGTAGTAACATTGGTTTACTCAAGGAAACCCAAAAAATCTAAACCTAATGATCCTGTTAGCAAACCCAGTAAATCTTTATCTGCTAACAACAAGGAACCCAGTAAATCCTAGGGATCTACAGTTTCCAATGTTCCATCTTCCTCTCTTAATGATTGCAGGTTGTCCAAATTGTTCTCTGGTATTTGGACTCCGGTTGCTCCAAGCATATGACCGGAGATCGCTCTCAGCTCACCAATTTCGTCAATAAATTTTTGGGTATAGTCAAATTTGGTAATGATCACGTGGCAAAGATAATGGGTTATGGTGACTATCAGATTGGGAATGTTACAATCTCAAGGGTTTACTACGTGGAAGGACTTGGACACAACTTATTCTTCGTTGGGCAATTCTGTGATTCGAACCTTGAAGTTGCTTTTCGTCAACACACCTGCTTCATTCGTAATTTAGAAGGTGTTGATCTATTGACTGGATCTCGAGGCAACAATCTGTACACTCTGTCTCTTGGAGATATGATGGCGTCCTCTCCCATATGTCTCTTGTCAAAGGCCTCAAAGACTAAGTCCTGGCTATGGCACCGACGTCTGTCTCATCTGAACTTTGGTGCAATCAACCATTTAGCTAGACACGGTCTTGTTCGTGGTCTCCCTAAGCTTGAAAAGGACCATTTGTGTTCTGCTTGTGCAATGGGTAAAAGCAAGAAGAAACCCCACAAACCTAAATCTGAAGACACCAACCAAGAAAAACTCTATCTTTTACACATGGATCTTTGTGGACCAATGCGTGTCGCAAGTATTAATGGAAAGAAGTACATCCTCGTCATTGTCGATGATTACTCTCGATTCACATGGGTTAAGTTCTTAAGATCAAAAGATGAAGCTCCAGATTTCATAATCAAGTTTCTCAAGATGATCCAAGTGCGGCTTAAAGTGACTGTCCGAAGAATCAGAACAGATAATGGAACCGAATTTGTTAATCAAACTTTGCGTGAATATTATGAGAAGATTGACATCTCTCATGAAACATCTGTTGCTCGCTCTCCACAGCAAAATGGTGTCGTTGAAAGACGTAATCGTACGCTAATTGAAGCTGCCCGCACAATGTTGATTTACACAAAAGCTCCGTTATTCCTATGGGCAGAAGCAGTTGCTACAGCATGTTACACCCAAAATCATTCCATCATACGTCTTCGACACGGCAAAACACCATATGAGCTTTTACATGACAAACCTCCCGACTTATCATTTTTCTATATATTTGGTGCACTCTGCTATCCGACAAATGATAGTGACAATTTAGGCAAGTTACAACTGAAAGCTAACATTGGTATTTTCATTGGCTATGCACCTACAAAGAAAGCATTTCGAATTTTCAACCGACGTACCAGACGAATCATTAAGACAATTCATGTAGATTTTGATGAGCTGACTATGATGGCTTCTGAACACAGCAGTTTAGGACCCGCACTTCATGAAATGACTCCTACAACAATCAGTTCAGGACTCGTACCAAACCCTCCCCCTTTAACACCGTTAGTACCACCCTCAAGAACTAATTGGGATATATTATTTCAACTGATGTTTGATGAATTACTCACTCCTCCACCAAGTGTTGATCTCCCAGCCCCGGAAGTCGTTGCTCGAATTCATGAAGTAGAAGCTCTAGTTCCCGCTGTATTCAACCGGTTCACCTTCTTCAACAAATGTTGACCAAGATGCACCATCACCAAGTAACTCTCAAACAACACCCGAAACTCAACCTCTAGTCATTCCTAACGATGTTGAAGAAGACAATCATGATATTAAAGTTGCACATATGGGTAATGATCCGTACTTTGGTATCCCAATTCCAGAAATCCCTTCTGATCAATCGTCATCGTCGGATTCTATTCATACAATTGTGCATCCCGATCACCAAATTTCTAAACACAATAGAAAATGGACTAAGGATCACCCATTTAAAAATATAATCGGTAAACTCGATAGACCAGTTTCCACAAGGCCGCTGTTACATGAGTAAGCTCTTTTCTGTTACTACGATACTTTCCTCACTGTTGTTGAACCCAAGACGTATAAAGATGCTTTGACTCAATCCTGCTGGATCGAAGCAATGCAAGAAAATCTTAATGAGTTCGAACGCCTTGAAGTATGAGAGCTCGTACCCCAACCAGATAAAGTTATGGTTATTACTTTGCAGTGGATCTACAAAGTAAGGCTAGATAAACTGGGAGGTATTCTAAAGAATAAGCCTCGATTAGTGGCTCATGTTTACCGTCAAGAAGAGGGAATTGATTTTGAAGAGTCTTTTACTCCGGTTGCAAGATTAGAGGCTATAAGGATTTTTCTTGCATTTGCCGCTCACATGAACATGGTCGTTTACCAAATGGATGTCAAGACTGCGTTTTTGAATGGTAATTTGTGGGAATAGGTTTATGTTAGCCAGCCGGACAGTTTTGTGGATCCAGATAACCCCAATCACGTGTACAAGCTAAAGAAAGCTCTTTATGTCTTTATGGGTTGAAACAAGCTCCACGCGCGTGGTAGACATGTTGTCTTCATTCCTGATATCCCAAGACTTCTCCAAAGGCTCAGTGGATCCTACTATGTTCATCCGTAAGGAAGGCAAGGAATTACTTCTGGTACAAGTATATGTCGATGATATTATCTTTGCTGCATCTACACCTAAACTTTATGACCAATTTGCTAAAATCATATGTTTAAAATTTTAGATGTCAATGATGGGAAAAATCTCATTTTTCTTAGGATTACAGATTTTTCAAAATCCTAGAGGCATCTTTATTAACCAGTCAAAATATGCCCTTGAATCTTTAAAGAAATACAGTTTTGATTCTTGTGACCCAGTGGATACTCCCATGGTGGAGAAATCCAAACTAGATAAGGATAAAGAAGGGAAAGCCGTTGATCCATCACACTATCGTGGTATGATTGGCACCCTCCTTTATCTCACAGCCAGTAGACCTGACCTACAATTTGCTATATGCATGTGTGCCCGGTATCAGGCTCGGCCTACCAAAAAGCACTTACATGCGGTCAAAAGGATCTTTCGGTATCTAAGAGGAACCGTCAATCGGGAACTATGGTATTCGAAGGATTCTTAAATTGCATTAACAGCATTTGCAGATGCGGATCATGCTGGTTGTCAAGATACATGTCATAGCACATCTGGTAGTATGCAGTTTCTAGGAGATAGACTTGTTAGCTGGTCATCAAAAAGGCAGAAAAGCGCTGCGATATCCAGTACGGAAGCTGAATATATTGCTATGTCGGGATGTTGTGCTCAAATTCTTTGGATGAGATCACAGCTTACCGACTATGGCCTTGGATTCAATAAAATTCCAATGTACTGTGATAACAAAAGCGCTATTGCCTTAAGCTGCAACAATGTTCAACATTCCAGGTCGAAGCATATAGACATCAGATTTCACTTTATCAAGGAGCATGTTGAGAATGGGGTGATTGAACTTTACTTTGTCAATACGGAGTATCAACTGGCGGACATCTTCACAAAAGCCCTTGCAAGAGAAAGAATTGAATTTCTTATCAACAAGCTGGGAATGCGGAGTTTTACGCCAGAAACTCTGAAACAATTGGCAGATGAAGTTGATGAATAGTGGTGGTACCTATTCAAATATCCTGTATCATATGTATATATATATATATATATTAAAAACCATAAAAACCAAAAAGATTTTTCATTTTTCTGAAATTTTTATAAACACAAAATACAAAAATATAAAATCTTCAAAAACAAATAAAAAAAATTTTAAAAATGGAAAAATATAAAAAGAGGTAATAATGGCATGTCTTCTGAAAATCGATAACATTTACGGTCTTAGAAATGTCATTCAATAATGATACGAGGCTGTAAATGAAGTTCGAGCAGAAGTTCAAATGTTTTCAAAACATGCCAAATGGCTTGCTATTATTTCAGATAGCAACCCGATCTTCATCTTAAAGGCAAGTATTTCAAAAAGAAAACTTGACCTCATAACGGGAATTTATTCTCGAGCATTGTCTACTTTATGACCATGCAAAGGCTTGTGATTACTTTGCATCACAACCCGTGCTTCTTATATTCCATGAGTGTACGTGTCAGTGCGCTTATGTGTGTCAATAAGAGAAATCTTATTTACAATTGGTGGATGTTTTTCATGAATAAAAACATTGCTTCATTAGAAAAAGTTTTTTAACGACATTCGACTTCTCAAACAACGACTAAAGCTCTTTAAATAGAAAACGGGTCATTGTTTGAGGGGGAGCAAATGTCAAAAATCTTCTTCAAAAGGTCATTTGGTAAAAAGGGATAAAGGTTTTAAACAATAACAGAATATCATTCTTTGGAAAAGTTAATTACATTTAGCTTATGTGTGCCTTTCATGTTATTGGATTATGCCTTGAGTGAGAATATGTGCATGATTAAGTTGTTAGGTATATTAGTTAAACCTATAGGGACTAAATGTGCCATTGTGCTAACTTGTTTATGCTTATACAACTTAATATCAAAAATGCTAAAGATATGAAAGTTTAGGGGGCGAAAGTGTCACAAAACAAAAATTGTTTTATAACACCCACCCTTGAGCCGTTTCCAACACACACTCACACACATACTTGTTCTTCACCTTCTCACGATCGCTACAACCTTCATCTCGTAATCCAGACCAAATCGTGCTTAAGGTATAATTGAAACTATGATCCTTACACCCCAATGAACTCACATTTTGAACGAATTACATTTTTACAAGGATTTAATTTCAAAATCCCTAATAATCAAATTAGGAATCTTCAAAAATTAAAACTGAATAAAAATGTAAATTAATTGAGGGGTTCTGTTCATAAATGGGTGATAATGACACGTTTGTAACAGTTTTTAATATGGATATCGTATGAGTTTGTTTTGATTGATTCTTAATGACGAATTGTGCATTCTTTAACTTTTCGACTAAAATGCTTGTGGGTTTTGTTTAGGATAAGTGTTAAGATTATAAATGAATGTGTGTATGCTGCAAATTACATAAATGAGGTGATTGTTTCTTGGGAACTTATGAATTTTGTGAAAAGTATGTTCGTGTGTAACATGTGTGCTAAATCTGTGCCTATATGATTGAGTAAAAGTTCTTGTTAACTTTTTTGGTTAAATGAATGTATGATGAAAGGGAAAGTCACACGAAATATTCGAATTCAAATTCAATTTTTTAGAACTCTCCGAATTTGCATGTCTAGTTATTTACGAATTTGCAAAACTCAGTAGTCTACGAATTCGCAGCTTACATGCTCTCCGAGTTTGCAGTCTCATGAAGAACATGAATTTGCAGATAGCCTTTAGCATACGAATTCGCAAAAAAGCCTATGGTGTCCGAATTAGCAATATCCTTTAGGGCCCGAATTCGCAATAAGCCTTCACAGTCCGAATTTGCAATGTGATGTAGGACACGAATTCGCAATGTACCTTTAGTATCCGAATTAGAAATGTGATGTAGGATACGAATTCGCAGTTTTCACGTAAAATCCATATTCAATCATGCTTAATGAATTCAAAAAGGCTAATTATCATAAACACGTAGATTCTAACCAAAAGGTGACTTAAAACTTGTGTTAGGTAGCAAATTTAAAATTGATTATCTTTGAAATCTAATCAAGTTAAAATTGGATTACTACAACTAAGCCAATTTAAGTTCAATCTTTCAACGGTTATCCTTCTAACTGTGTTATTTGCAATAAGTGCCAATTCAGGGTCTCTATATATAGTGACTGTATAAACTTGGTTATATATAAAATGTATCGACTCTTTCTTAGCAGAATCATGAGTATGACTAAAGAATAACAACAAGCTTTGGATGATGCTCTTGCTCCAAGGGAACAATGTCTTACGATTGGCAGTTGTAACTACAGATTGAGCACCACATTCAAGCCCAAGGAACCCACCTTTCAAGTTGCTTTGGATGTTCTCACTCTCACTCCTTTTTATCCAGCCTTCTTGATCACAGCAAATGTCCCTGCCGTCTACATGTAGGAGTTTTGGGCTACAGTTACCTATCAAAAGCATCACATAAGATTCAAGATGAACAAGAAGAGCTATTCCTTTGATATGGAAACTTTCAGAAACATGCTTTTGATTTGTCCAAAACTTCCTGGACAGAAGTTTGTAGATCCTCCATTTGAAGAGGAAATACTAACCTTTATTAGAGAACTCGGCTACCCTGGCAACATCAAATTACTCTTTGATGTCAAAGTTGATACGTTACCTCAACCTTGGAGAACTTTTGGAACCATCATCAACAAGTGTCTCAGTGGTAAAGTAACCGGAAATTTACACACTTCGTCTTTCTAGGGCTCAGATACTTTAGGGATTGTATCACCAGGAGAAAGTTGACTATGTTTACCTTCTTTGGGAAGACCTAGTTTTTCAGATCGAAAACAAGGAGTCAAGAAAGAACAAATACATGTTTTACCCAAGATTCACAAAAGTTATCATCAATCACTTCATGTCACAAGACCAATCCATTCCAAGAAGAAACAAGGTAGACTGGCACATGGCTAATGATGATCCTATTCTCACAACTATGAGATTCATTCCTCAGCATGAAGTTGTTCAAAGATACGGTGCCATTCTTCCAGACTATCTAACCAATCCAGCAATGAAAGAATCTGAAGCGTACAAGACTTACCATGATCTTGCTACTGGAAAGGTGCAACCAAAACCGAAATATGTACGTCGATCTTCCAGGACAAAGTCTGATGAAGCACCCAAGCCTTCCTCCGGTAAAAGAGTCAAAGCAACGGCTAAGGTAGCAAAGTCTGGAAAGAAAAAGCAACCAGCTCTTGGATTGGAAACTCTCTCAGACATAGCATTGACTGAGGCTGAACAAATGAAACTGGCCATTGAAAGAAGCAAAACACAACTTCACATCTCTCAACCCAGCAGTTCTGGTGCACATGAAGGAACTAGTGTTACACCAGGGGTTCCCGATGTACCGACTTATGAATCTGATGATGAGCAAATCTCTTGGAAGTCAAGTGAAGAAGAAGATGATGATGAAGAGAATGTGAGTGAACACGAAGATGACGATGATGATGAACGAACTGAATCTGACAATGATGGTGATGACTTCGTTCATCCTAAGTTTTCAACTCATGATGATGAAGCAAAGCAAGATGAAGAAGTATATGAAGAAGATAGCTTTGATCCTAGAGTTCAAACACCTTCACATGTTGAATCTACTGATGATGAAGATGATGATGAAGAAGTTCAAGGTGTGAACATTAAGGGTGAAGAGATGGATGAAGAAACAAACAATGAAAAGGATGAAGGGAATGAATTATACTGGGATCTGAACGTCAATCTAGAAGGACAAGATGTTAAAATGATGGATGATCAACCGACTAATGTTCAAACTACTCAAGTAACAGAAGACACTCATGTGATCATTACTCCAGTCATTCCTGACGGCCAACAACAGAGTTCTTCTGTGTCATCTGGCTTTGTTTCTAACATGCTCAACCCTAGACTAGATACAGGTATTGACTCAATATTTAACACTGAGGCAACCTCACTTGTAGATGTTCCGGCCACCACTATTGCTGAGCCACCTCTTGTGTCTGCAACAACTCTTCCTCTACCACCCACTCCTCTCATCACATATATGAAACAAACACCAGTACCCACACCAACAATTGTTTCAAGCTCCTCCCTACAAGATCTTCCCAACTTTGGCTCTTTATTGAGGTTTGACCGTAGACTTAAAACTCTGGAAACCAAATACTCTGAGTTCAAGCAAACGAACCAATTTGCTAAAACAGTTTCTTCTATTTCTGGCATTGTTGATGCATACCTTACAAACAAGATAAATGAAGCCGTCAAGACAGCTGTTCAATTGCAATCAGACAGACTCAGAGATGAAGCTCAAGCCGAAAACGAAGACTTTCTCAATAAACTTAATGACAACATAAAGAAAATAATCAAGGACCAAGTCAAAGAACAAGTTAAGGCACAAGTCTCCAAGATTTTGCCAAGAATTGAGAAGACGGTAAACGAACAACTCAAAGCTGAGGCTATGACTCGTTCATCCACTAAATCCAAGACATCTCATACTGTAGCCACCAACCTATCTGAATTAGAGCTTAAGAAGATTCTCATAGACAAGATAGAGAGCAATAAGTCAATCCACAGATCTAATGAACAAAAGAATATCTACAAGGCATTGGTTGAAGCTTACGAAAGTGACAAGCTCATTCTTGACACTTACGGTCATACTGTCTCGTTTAAAAGACGCATAGATGATGAGGATAAAGACGAAGAACCCTCCGCTAGATCAAACCGGGGGTCCAAGAGAAGACGAGCT
>BQNB010007881.1:12006-91958 GCA_026074375.1 Tanacetum coccineum | reverse complement strand
ATAGACTGACTCATCTCTTACTCACACTAGTGAGGTACCTCTTGAGCAGCAGACTGACGCATCTCCAAGACCTTCACCCTCTCCTATCATTCCTGATCCTATTCCAGAAACTTCTGGTGGGAATCTTGGAGGTCATTCATCTAGTGATAAATCCCTTTCAGGGAATGGGGGTGACATGACTCTCCAAAGTATCTATGATCTTTGTCTCTCTTTATGTGCACAGGTTTTAGATCAATCCAAGGAGATACAACACTTGAAGGCTCAGATCACAAAGCTCAAGAAGCAAGCTAAACCTGTCATCAAACATCCTAGAGCATGGCTGAAAAGTGTTTCCTTGAAGCAAAGATTGGCAAGAAAGAGATCTTCAAAGAAACAAAGGGTACACAAATAGTCTGTATCCAAACAAGGGAGGAAGTTTGCTAAAGGTGAATCATCAATTCAAAGAGATCCTCTATTTGATGAGATTCCTAAAGATACAGTTGATCATATGGAAACAGAGAATGCTCAGGATGAATGGAGGACAAAGGATATATTGGATGAAGACAAGGAGATTAAGGAGAATGTACTTAGTACTGAAGATGTACTTAGTACTGACGAGGAGAAAGTTAGTACTAACAAGGAGAAAGTTAGTACTGATAGACCAATAGTTAGTATTGACAGATCCAAAGTTAGTACTGACAGGCAAATTAAAGGTACTGATGAACAAATTAAAAGTACTGATAGGCAAAGAAAAGGTACTGAAGATCATACTGAAGAAGGAAGTGCTACTCAAGCCACTCAAACACCCACTTCTACAATATTTGGAGATGATGAAACAATAGCTAAGGTTCTTCTTAACATGAGTCAAGCCAAAGTAGTTTTTAGAGAAAAGGAGAAAGGTGTAGAGTTGAAGGATATTAAAGAAACGGATAGACCTAGGCCTACCTCTACAAGATCACTTCTGATATTAAAGCCTCTTCCAAAGATTGATCCAAAAGACAAAGGAAAGAAGAAAATTGAAGAGGAGGATGAATCTGAAAGTGAATCTGATGGTATTCCTGAAGCTGAGAAGAAGTTTAAACAGCTTGAAAGTGATGAAGAGATGGCTAGGAAAATACAAGAAGAGTAGGAAGGTGAAGAGGAAAGAAACATAATAGCTGAAGAAAAAGCTGCCAATGAAGCTCTCATAAGAAATTTGATGTAGAAAAGGCAAGGAATGAGGCAGGATGACTTCTTGTCTGAGAGGCTTCAAGAACAAGAAAGAGAGCAATTACAATTTAGACAGAAAGAGAACGTTTCCTTCATGAACAATTGCCTGCTAAAGAAAATTTCTTGCTCAACAGAGATCAGAGGCCATCAGGAACAGACCACCAACCAAGAATCAACTGAGAAATCAAATGATGACCTACTTGAAGCCATGTAGGAACTTCAAAGCTATGCTGAAATGAAACTCAAGACAGTTTGAGGAAGTACTAAGCGTCTGTATGGAAAAAGATAAGAGGTCGCTGAAGATTTCATTTTATTGGGTTGCTGAAAAGAGGGAAGATTAATCAAAAGGATGAATGAAAAAGGAATTGATTCCTCTAAAGAAGTGATCAAAGAGGAAAGTAAAGAAAAAGACAAGAAGGAGAGTAAAGAAGAAGTTCAGAAGGAGAGTAAAGAAGAAGAAAGTAAGAGAAAGATGAAAAACTTGGTACTGGAAAAAGATGACGTCAGGAAAGAAGATTCATTCATAAACACTTCTGAAGATGATAGTGAGGAAAGCGAATTGATGGAGCTGATGATTACATTTAATATAGCTCAGATGAGGAAAAGACAGTGGAATATGAAAATACTCTTGACAGAAAATATCCTATCAAAGAATGGAAAACAGAGTGTCTTGGAATTAAACCACATGATGATAAAGTTGAACACTTAGAGGAAATAAATCAAAATGTGGTGATTAGAAGTAATAGACAAAAGAGATACTTTAGTACCTTGATGAGAGTATTGTCCATATTTGATAGAGAAGATTTGAATGTGGTGATATTCAACTGGTAATGGATAGTTATCAAGATGAGTACTGAAGGTTTTTTGACAGAGTACTTTGGGGAGATTTGATGGTTATGTTCAATCCAGATGATGAAAATGAGTTTTGGAATTCACAGCAGGATTGGAATATTGTGAGTTGGAAGCTACATGGTTCTTCAGGAGTACATACCTTAGTGACTGAGGCAGGATTAGTCATTCATATGATTATAGAGAAGAAGTATCCTTTGGGAAAGAAGTACATGGTGCAAATGCTGTGAAAATTAAAAGTTAGAGTCTGAAGAAGACAGTACTATGGCATTAGAGTTGATTAGATTTGTCAAGAAGCTACTTGCAGAGTTAGAACCTGAAGAATAAGGTTGATGGAATTGAGAAGGGTTTGAGTGTTGGCTAACCACCACACAACAAATGGTCATCAGTTCACCATGCTTAACAGGCATTTAAGAACGGGGCTAGTCCTTATAAGCTAAAGGCTTATAGTAAAAGAGGCTTCTCAAATCAGATTCTATGGTTGACAATTTACCAAAAATTGTAGGGTTCTCAACTCACCTTGCTTCCTTGGTGAAGAGTTGGCTAGTCCAAGATCAAACAGTTCTTGGTAAAGACTAATCAAATCTGTTGATAGCTGATAGTTTGCTAAAAACTATATGGTTTATCAATGCACCATGTTATTGCAATGAAGCATTGGCTAGTCCAAAAGCAAATGGTATTTGGTAAAGACAAATCAATTCCGTTGATGGTTGACAGTTTACCAAAAACTGTATGGTAATTAGCTCACCATGTTTTTAAAATAAAGAGTTAACTATCCCAAAGCAAACGGCTACTGGTAAAGGAACATCAAATCCGTTAATGGCTGGTAGTTTGCCAAAAACTACAAAGCCAACTTAGTTGGATTGTTGCTGAAAAGATGTTGCTGTGTTGCTGAGAAGACAGTTGCTGCTGAAGAAGGATAGAGTTTAAAAGATCAAGAGATAATAAAGTGTTTGGATACATCCTCTAAGAGCTTAAGAAGATAAATCTGAAGAAACATGAAGTTAAAAGAGTTCAACATTCATGTTTAAGGGAGGATTGTTGGGAATTACGTTTTCCTAACTTAGTACCGACAATACAAATAATTAGTACTGACAGTACAAACTGTTAAGTACTGATCAGTTAGTTAGTACCGATAGTAGAAAATAGTTAGTACCGTTTAAGAGATATGTATGAGATATTTTAGGAAAAGATATGTACGCGTTTTGTAAGCCTGTTAGGGTTTATCCTTGGTCTATAAAAGGATCCCTCTTGGCATAGTTAGAGATACGATCTCAAGATATCTCATAGCAAAATCATATCTCAATAGTTAGTAATCTGTAATCATTCAAAGCAGATTAATAGAAGTTATTATTTAGTTCTTCATTGTTTTTCTTAGTACTTGTGTTAAGATTCAGCCATTAACACATAGTTATTCATATCAGTGTTTCTTACATAGTCAACTGTATTTATACATCTTGGCTATCATCCTTAATAGGCTGCAGAGATCTATTCAGCAAGGGACTCACACTCTGCATCCCATCACCATTTGTTATAATTATTGTCGTTATGGTTGTTGTTGTTGGGTCCTGGAGCGGTCCCAGTTGTTACAATCTTTTTCCAATAGGTAATGCCATCCCCCTTAAACCAGGTTAAACACCTACCGAGAAACAGATAGCGAACTATTCATTTCGAGCCACTGTGGAAGACTAGGTCGTAATAACATCTAGTACTGCCAAGTAAGTTGGGTACTTACAATCCATAAGCCACGTGATGTGAATCATCGAAACCTCCTACAGATAGTAGAAATGAGGACTCGTTCCTCGGGACATTTAGAAACTTTATACAAACATACTCACGCGACTAAACCTTCTTCTTGAGGTTTTCACTATAACGAGACTTTCCCTATAACGCGATTATATCAGTCATAAGATCTGTATGATATATTTTGAGGATACTTTTGATGGATTAAATATACTGGTCAACCTAGCCATTTTTTTGTTTGTAGATTGAGGAGTGTAGAAACACCGAAATTTTGCTAAATAAAGTTATCAGCGTCTTGTTTAGAACTGATTTATTAAACCTTAAGTCTTTCTGTCACACAATCAGGATAACACAAATTAATCTCGGGTCGAGATTTCTTTAAGGGTAGGTACCTGTAAAATCGCGAATTTTTGAAATTTTGGAATGACTATTTACCCTTTGACTTTGTGGGTCTGACTTGGACTCTTTTACTTTTGGTCTTTTATTTTCACATAAAAGCGATTACCGCGTAACCGGTAAAATTTTGAACATATTTTAAATAATAAAATCATATTTATTATACTTCTCTCATAGACAAGTTATTTTTTAAATATTTGACTTGAAAACGAAAAAAGATATATGGTTATTCCTACGTGATTTTTCAAAAACGACCACTATATTTCATGTTTTTATCATTCTGACTCTTAAAAGCACATTTGATGTAAAACGACATTCCTGAGAACTTTTTAGTTTTGACCGAGACCCGAAAACAGTCAGAAGGTGACTTAAATGCCCTCGTAAGATTTTAGAAACACAAAAATAATTAAATTATATTTAATTATTACGTTTTATTAAATAAAAATATTTAATAAAATACTTAGCAATTTAATTAAAAGCGGTTGTTGAGAACGCGAATATTCGAGCTGAAATCCCATTTTTTTTCTTTCTATTTCAGATATGCGTAACGGTTCACAAAATTAAATAAACAAATATTTTTATACAATGTTATAAAAATATTTATGAAATATATCCAAGTAAATATCATTTTTATCGGAAAAATGATTTGGAAAACAATGGCGCAAGTTTCGTATTATGAATCATCCGTTAAGTCGTTCAAACGAGTCCCGAACCAACATTCATAAAAGTTTCTCAACAATTACACTTTTGGTCCCTGTGAAATATTTATAATATTCACCCTCAACTTCTAATACTTGTCACTTATCTTAAAATTTTTATTATATTTATAAAAAGTTTTACTTTAGAATTTCATTTTATCAAAAAAATTTAACCACACACAACTTAACACAACCTCTCCACTCTATATGGATTTTTCTGGACAGCCCCTCACCGCCGGCACGCCACCTTTTCCGGCCAACCACCGCCGGAAAACTTTTCCGGCGAACCACAAAAATGATACAAAAGAGATAGATCAAGCCCGGATCTACCCGATCCATTATACCACTCGCTTGCCCCTAAACCCACGCACCACCACCGCGGACCACCGACACCATCTTCGCGGCAACCACCTCGCTTGCCATCACTCATTGATGCCCACCAAGGTGTTTGTTGCGTTGGGGGTCTAGCCAACACACCCACATAAGGGTTTTTCTGTTTATGCGCTGGTTCCGCACCTTTTAAGGGTGCGTTCGACCCTTAATAAGCACCACGAGGGTGCGTTTGAAGCTGGGTTTTAGCACCACAAGGGTGCGTTTATTTGTCTCCACCGCAAGGGTGCGTCTGGGTCGTTCGGCTCGGCCACCAGCGGGTGCGTTTGGTTGACTCGCACCTCGAGGGTGCGTTGGTTTGGTTCGTCTCGGCACCTCAAGGTGCTTGCGTTTTGGTTAGTAAAACAACATCAACAGTGGTCGTTTGATTTTGGACAGAGTTAGGATCGTTTTTGTTTTTCGTTTTTGGTTTATAAACGATACGGTGCGTTTGGTTTTCGTTTTTCATTGCAAAGGTGCGATTGGTTCTGTATACAACAGCAGTCAGGTGCGTTTGTTTTACTTAAAACGCACATGAGGTGCGTTTGGGCTGTTTATAAAAACGTATTAGGGGCTCGTTTGGATTGGACAGGAATCCGCACAAGGGTGCGTTTGGCTTATAGCAGTATTACTTTTAAAGGTGGTGTTTTTTAGTTTGGATGTTAACACCCAATGGGGGTGTTTGGGTGAGCATTAACAACCTTTAGGAGTGAGTCTTGATTTAATATAAAATCGGATAATAAATACATCATAAGTTTTTCAATATATATTAAAACGGATTAACGTGGTGGGTCAGTGGTTATATAAACTGCGTCATATATTATTAATCTCGACCTAGTCATATATATTTAAGCACTCGAGTAAATTGCAACATGGAATTGATTGAGGAAATGGTTTAAGATATATAATTTTTAAAGATTTTTATTTGCAAATATATAATAAATCCGGCTATGAACAACGGAAACTATTTACTTTTACAAATGGGATAACTATTTTTAAAACAAACCCGTCAAGAAAACAATATTACTAATTTTATAAAATATGATATGTTATATTTTATAATTGTCAACTAGAAAACAGCATCATAATTGTTGTAAGAGTTTTAAGAACATCGTTTAACATAATTTGCAGATTTAAAACATGCATTTTTTTATATAAAAAAACTTTCTATTAAATCATTTGGGATATCCGAGAACGTGTCGAATTATTTAGTTTCATTTATTTTTATCACCTTTCTTATATAATACTTGGGAGGTATTATATAATTAAACCATTTTACCTTAATTGTCATCCTTTGGATATAACACATGTCATGCATTAAATACGCTTCGAGTTATTCTTTTGGGTGTGTATCTTGTTACATAATTCACGACGTGAATTATACACTTGGTCATTTTTAATCATGTAATATATACGGAATATATTATACGCTTTACGATTATCTTTTCAATTTATTTATTTACACCACCAAACTAATTCAACTTTAAAAAAAAGGATTTACAAAACTTTTTCTTCTCTTCTTACCCACCTGAACAATATGGTGTTGCTGAAAGGTAAAACAGAACTCTCATAGAAGCTGCAAGAACAATGCTCTCAGGATCTGTCTTTTCAAAACAGTACTGTACTAAAGCTGTTGCCACTGCATGCTACACTCAAAACAGGTCTACTATTGTTAAAAGTCAACTTAAAATTACTATGAATCTTTTGTAGGAGACTTTCAAACATCAATTTCTTTCATGTCTTGGATGTCCAGTTTTCTTCCTTAATCATAAAGATCATTTAGGGAAAGTTTGATGACGGAACGCTGATGATGGTTATTTTCTTGCGATACTCACTGTTTCCAAAGCCTTCAGGTCTTTATCTACAAGGAATGAGAACAACTGAAGAAACCTACCACACACATTTTGCATAAAGCACTGAAGTACCAAAATTCTCAAAACCTGTAGTGATGTATAACATTGCTAAGATCAAAAAGATATGTACAATGACTCCCGGAGATCCTATATATCTGACAAATCCTCGAACGGACTAGATACCTCTGTGTAAGTAACCATGGAATCCTCTAAATCCGACATGACAAAATATGAAAATCAAAAGTAGCTTATATAAGTATTAATATAAGAATCTTATAGTAATATACATAGTATATTATAACATGTATATCAATCATGAATGCATCTAGTCTAACCAACTAATGCAACACTAGTGTATGTATGTCCCGTGAAAACCTCTTTGTATGAATGCAATATTTGAAAACGGTTATAGTCCAAGTAAAAAACATTTGACCTGGTTCTCTATAACCTTGGCTCTTGATACCAATCTGTAACACCCTCAAATTGGGTCGCAGCGGAATATGGGTTGAGAGTGTTACTTCATAGATCAATAGCACAAGATATATATAAGAACGACCATCTAAAAGTCGTTTAAAACTGATACATTGGATTTAACACATTGTTTGATACAAAAGCCCAAAGCTTCACTTGTTTGTTGTTCAAAATACAAAGATTCTAGTCCATAACAAATGTTTCCCCAAAATGTAATGCACCCAAATCTTTAATGCATATGACTTCCAAAATAACGACCACTAATGTATCCCTTATCTTGTACCTCATTGATCTCCTGAGAAAACATGCTTTAAAACGTCAACAATAATGTTGGTGAATTCATAGGTTTGTAAAATGTAAAATGTAGGACCGCAAGATTTCCCCATGATAATGCAACAGATGCAAACATCAATGAATGTAATTACGTTTCCCTAAGCTCATGACACTGAAGCTTAACATGTATGAATTGCAATATAAATTGCCAACATTTCCCGTGATGATGTTCTAACACAACATACTGAATTCTGAACATGGTATACGTTCGTTATTCTGGCTACCGGCCATAGTGAGCATGGACTCACCCCCGATAGAACGGGGATGTCAATCCCAAATATAACTATTTATAACATTCGCACTCACAACAAATAACTGACAGTTCATGATAAAGGGCTCAGAGGGTTATCGCTACTTAGGCAAACACGTAATCATAATGTAAAATGTCCACTTGCGTCCAATTTGTAAAACATGCATATGTTTCTCCCCCTAAAACTTGTAAATCATTATAAATGTAAAACGTGGGGCTATGAACTCACCTCGAGTGAGTGAATCGATAATGTAAATCACAAACTGAAAATGCGTCACGAATACGCCCGAATGCAACTTAATTAATTATAGGTCGTATGAGTACTAAGTACTTTGAATAAATAATACCGTATATAATTCTATATAGCTACATCAACATCTAATTGTATTTGTGAAATCATATTTATAAAGTTAAAATGTTTATAAATATCACGTTAGTAAAAATGGCGTAACTTTCTCGTTTTAAGCCCGTTTTATACGTTTCTTATGTCCACGACTTCGTATTAAGAAGAGTTATCAAAATATTATATTTTTGTATTTTCAACCCTCTAGTAAACAGTACTTTTTACTGTTCATGCACTTTTATAAATTTACTTTTATAAACTTAATTATCGTAAACTCGTAAACGTCGTATCTTATTCGTTTTAACTCCGATTTTAGTGATTCTTTCGAGCACATCTTTGTAATTAAAAGTTCTATAAAGTATTTTCCCCAAAGTATCTGATGTTAACAGTAATTTTTATAAAGTTATTTATATAAAGTATTTTTATATATTTAATTATATAAACATGTAAATAGCATGACTTCTTCGTTATAGCTCGGTTTTTCGAGTTCTCTATATGCCTATGATCCTTGTAAAATGTAGTATTTTATAAAAACATTAAATAAAGGCTTTATATTCGAATTAAAAATAGTAGGTTTTGATATTTTTGTTAAAATGAGTTTAAAACTTGTTTTTATAAGTTTTTAATTTAGTAAATTTGTTACAAATCCTCTTCAACCCTTATACTATAAGTCCCATGTACTTTAGGTCCTTTAGTCCATAAATTGTCCAAGAAATGTCCATGATAACAAGTCCTCTCATCACTTTTACTTATAAACTTATTAAGTAAACTTTTAAGTAACTAGTTTATATATACATTTTACAGATAAAGAAACACTTGTATAATACTTATGCTTCCATTACAACATGTATTTAACATCCATATAACATATGACAAAGTTTATCAAACCATGATCAAGTGTAAAAATCCATTTTACATGTTAATATATATCCTAGATGGTGATTCACTATATAAACATAATATACACATGAAATCACAAATATAAAGAGTGTAGGGTTTTTAGATAACCTTAATATGAAGTAGGATGATGAACAACAAGATCTAAACCCTAGTTTAGATATTAAACCCAAGCTTCCACGACTTAAAAACCCTAATTTCAAAGAAAACCCTAATCTTAAACCTTTCTTAATTAACCCTTGTAAATTCTAATCTAAACCTTCAAACCTTCTTGTAATACCTTAGATATGATGTTAAAACACTTGTATATGTGGTAAATAACATTTGTATGGATTATCTAAGGGTGTTTGTTTTGGTCGTGGGCTAAAGGGAGAGAACAAGAGAGATTGTGAACCTTTTGCTTATGAAAATGAAGTGTATGTGTTATATGTTCTAGTGATGCATGTAATATATACTAAGAGATAGTCAAAACTACTATTACGAAAGTCTTAGACTAGAAGAAACAATGGGAGGGATTTAAGAAAAGTCTTGGTCAAATTAGCTAGTCATGGACATAAGGTTTAATGAGTTTGAGGTTGTACATGTTCAAGTTGGTTAATTGTGTGCTCTTGGTCCCCTTGGGATCACTTTGTATCCGAAAATTAAGGGGGAGGTGCTAGTTGGTCTCTTTGATATTTTGTATAAAAATCTTGTGTAACTTGAAGTTAAATGATGTAAAGGTTAAATGTAGATGTAATACTTGTAAATTGTATGTCCTAGTTGGGTCCTTGTATGTAAAATTTGGTTATGATAAATAACATAGGTGAATTTTATAAAAACTTTGAGCATTGGGTATAATAATGGGTATTTGTTGAAGCGTAGATAAGTTTTGGTGGTTCCGTGAATGCCTAAACGTATTTTATCGCGAAACGTAAACACTTTACGTAACCAATAAAAATAAAATGTACAAAGTTAATAATTAACCTCTAAATAATTACCTAACACTTGCTTGACATAAACATTTAATTGGTTGGGGCCGTTTACGTTGAATGATAATTTTTAGTTTACGCGATTTAACTTAACGATTAAAATTAAAAGCAAACGCGTACGAGACTAAAAATAATAGTGAAAAAATCAATGACGTTTTTAAAATGACTGAAAAATACAGAATGTTACATCTTTCGATTCGGGTGAGGAACAGGAATTGGCATTTCAAACTGAAGGATAAAGTTAATGTAATGCGCCTGTTCTAATTCTCCCTGTTTGGACCGAAAGACTTTGTGGTAATAATTGTGATGCGTCCAGGTATATGGACTATGCTCCGTATTAATGCAAATGAGGGGTGAAGGTGTAGTTCCTACGCGTACTAGGACAGTTGAAAAATTCATGAGAAGATTTTACTACGAGACCTTAGATTTAGAGTTGGGTTTGCAGGGGTTTCGTGTTTGCACTTGAAGATCTGTGGTGACATTTATCTGTATAGGGGACAAAGCGTGTTTCATCTTTAGATACGGATGTCATAAGCATGTCTTCATATCATATCTTTAGTCGCAAAAAGAGTTTATATGCGACAACGTCACTGGATAGAGTTGTTTAGTGATTTTGTGACTGTGGAAGTTAGCGAACATCTGGTAAGGCGAATGTGGTGGCTAATGCCCTAAGTAGGAAGGAAAGAGTAAAAATAAGAGAGTTAGAGCTATTGATATGGACCCTTCAGTGAGTATCAAGGATAGGATTACTGGCAGCTCAGAAGGAGTTCCGTTGGATGAGTCTGTTATGTGGATTGAGCAAAGGGTTGGATGAGATATATATTAACAGAGAAGTGATGGGATCTTCGTTACTACTCTGGTTCTGTAATTGGGTATACTTTGAAAGGTGATGATAAGAAACCCTAGATAATGGATGAAGCCCATAAGTCAAAGTACTCCATACACCCAGGAGCTGATAAGATGTATTACGATTTGAGAGATAGGTATTGGTGGCCTGGAATAAAAAAAGGACATAGCTGAGTATGTTAGTAAGTGTTTTACTTGTTTAAAGGTTTAAGGCTCGCAGCAATAAGGCCGCATCTGGATTTTGCTCCTAAACAACCTGAGGTCCCGTTGGAAATATGAGAACGATATAACTATGGGGTGGGAAAAAACTTTGTGACTAATGTTGCCTTAGGACGATATTAAGGGCATGGACACCCAATTGGATCATTATGGATCTCGGTTGAACTATGTTCTGCTCATTTTGACCTATGCGTGGGTTTATAAAGATGGATAGATTGGCTAGAATCTTTATTTGAATGAGGAATAGTTTGCTAGACATGGTGTGCCAATCTCGATTATATTCAGATCATGAATAGTCAGCTGTCAACATCATGGTTATGGTAGTCATGCAAAAGGCATTAGCGAATCTGTACCTTTCGTTTCTTTTGCTTTTTCTGTTATTTTCGTGTAGACATGAGTAAGGCTTATCACCCTCAGACCGATGGTCCGTAGTGGGAGGTCTATCAGACTTTGGAAGACATGCTTAGAGCGTGCATCCTGGACTTTGGAGGAAGTTGGGATGTTCATCTTCCGTTGGTTGAGTTTTCGTATAACAATAGTTATCATTCTAGTGTGAGATGTGCTCCGTTTGACGCATTGTAGGTGAAAAGGTGTCGTTCGCCAATTATGTGGGATAAGGTTGGAGAAGGTCAGTTAATAGGACATGAGTTAGTGCAAGAGAGATACTGAGAAGATCTCGCAAATTAAGGATAGACTTAAGGCTGCGCGTGATCGTCAGAAAAGTTATGCTAATAAGAGGAGAAAGCCTATAGAGTTTAGTGTAGGTGACTACGTCTTGCTCAAAGTGTCGCCTTGGAAAGGTGTGGTACGTTTTGGGAAGAAGGGGAAATTAGCACCTAGATTTGTTGGACCTTTTGAGATTGTTGAGAAAGTAGGCCCCGTGGCTTATCGGTTAGATTTGCCCTGAGGTGTTTGAATGGTGTTCATGACATGTTCCACGTGTCGAACCTTAAAAAGTGTTTGGCGTTGATCCAACACATCATAAGTGCCTTTCGGAGAGTTCCAAGTTGATCGCTAAGTTATATTTTGTGAGAGCCTGTGGAAGAGAATTTGAGAGGAGAGTTTAAGAAGCTGAGAAGCTTAGTAGGATTGCCTCGTCAAGGTTCGCGGTGGAATTTGAAACGTGGTCTTTGAATTCAGTGGGAGTGTGGGATACAGATGAGAATTAAATACCCATGCATTGGTTTCAGTGATTGTATAGTAAGCTGAATTTAGCAGTCGTAAATTTCGTTTAGGGGGATAGTATATGAATGCCTTGTGGTCATTTTCTGGTGTTTTGAATTTTTCAATTATAGTTCCCTTTTTGACGTATTCGACGTTTGTCAGTTTTTCAAATTTTTGTAGACGGTGTTGACAGTGGTGAATTTGTGAGGAGATCGTGGTATTTTATGGTGTATTTGTGCAATAATATTACTTTTTAGAGGTTATTATCTATGCTTTATTTCGTATTTCGGGTGGTTTGACCCGTGAATTTTGACAAATGCCGCTAAACGAGTCTTGACACGTCCGTTAATGTCCAAATGAGTTTTGGAAGGTTTAAAGTGAAAATATGTCGTGTGAATACTCTAGGTTAATGGAAAAATATTTTTATACGTGACTGGATAAAATGCTAAGTACTCTTGGGGAGTCTTTTTTACGCGGTGGAGTTTTATGAGCCTTTTATGTGATCCCTACACGAAAAGAAGAACCCGAACCCCCCTAGGATCCTTGTCCGCGGTTTGAGTCCAAGAGGAGACAAGGGGGCCCTTTTTTAGCATGGTTGTTTAAGGTTAGTACATACAAATATTCCATATTACATTTTTAAAAACACATAGTGTCATTTCCACAAATATATATATTATATTATATAAATATATAACTCAATCCATCATTTCTCATAATCCTTTCATTTAAAAAAATAAAACACACACATAAGTGTGTGTGTGCCTTATGCGTCCGAACCAAGCAAACCACAAAACATCATAAATTTTCCAACTTTAATCAAGAATGAGATACTACGGGTTGATACGAGTATTTAGGTATTCATTTAAACAACGTTTGGGTTGTCCGGTTTGTGTCAAAATCTACATTTTTGTAGGATTTTCTTGTAAGTTTTCAAATTTAAATTTCGTTTGTCCTTTTGGGTTTATATTGATGCATAGATGTTAGTTGTACAAGTTGAACGTCGTAAAAATCAATTTTTGGAAACAAAACGGATATAAAAGGGGTGTTTGGTTACGTCGAATAAGAAAAGAAACAAAGGGGTTTTTGTAGTTTTGATGTTGTGATCGTAATGGTTGAATAACATATGTTGCTAAATAGCTTATTTTGAATAATAGCTTATATAGCATATTTGGTGGGCTTTTCGTGGCTTCTTTTGAGCTTATATGCTCACGTCATTTTTCACAATCACAAGGGAAGTGATTTTGATTATTTTCGTGATATGGCGTATGTTTGTGGACTATTTTTATAGCTTATGGTAGTTACCAAATGCGATACGTAGCTTACTAGCGTATTTTCAAGCTTAACATATATATTGCAAAGCTTATGGACTCACGGCTCAATAAGCCCATTTAAGTCGTGGCTTAATGGGAGGGCTTATTGTGGTCCAGATTATTTTTTACTTATTAGTATGAGCTTATGTATATAAATGGACCTTGGTTTTGGACTTGAATCATATTTTGGACTTACAAATACCTTGATGGACCCTTGTTGGGCCTTAAAGCCCAATAAGCGATATTTAGTCATTTTAAGAGTTTTGGACGAACTTTTGAAAATGAAATGTATTTACGAAGTGATATTGAACGTTATTTTAGGAAAAACGTTTTAGTAAACGTTAAAGATTTAGATTTTGGAATTTTGTCGAAAAGTGTCGAATTTATGAAAAGTGTTGAAAATAAGGTTTGAAACCTTGGAAAACGTTGTATGAGCGTACGGGTCATGTCGAAATTTCGTAAAAAGTTTATACTTAGAAATTTTACATAAAAACATGATTTTGAATTTTAAATAATAAAATATTGTTTAATTATTTTAAAAAATTCACTAAAAGACAAAAAATATATTTTTTCTCGAAACTTCTCGAATATGTGTAATGCAGATCGAATATAAAAACAAGCCATACAAACACAAGAACTAATCCAAAATTCTCAAGACGAGAAATTCTCTTATTTAATAAATCGTAGGTTTCTCAAAAGCTGTCAGAGACAACCCTAAAATCGTCCTTATAAAGGAGGATAAGTTTTGAACAAAAAAGAAACAAAATCACAAACAAAACATAATTGATTATGTCCTAAATAAAGCCTAAAAATAGAAAAACACGATTTTGAGGGCCCAAACGATCCCGGATGGCCTAAAACTGAGAGGGCTTACGGTACAACCGTAAGTCTTAACCGTTGGGCCATTTTCGAGTGACCATACAAATTTCATCCCAATCCGCCACAGAAATTTGTTGCCCCAAAATAGTCGCCAAGCATATATGTCACGTTGACTCGCTCGTTGACCGTATCTGCATCATCCTCCCCTTCTTGAAAAAGACTCGACCCTGAGTATGGCTCATCTATCAGTATTATCTCTTTGTATGGAGTCAAATCTGCAACATTAAAAGTGGCAGAAACATTATAATGACCAGGAAGCTCGATCTTTTACTCGTTGTCATTGATCTTTTTAAGAACACGAAAGGGACCATCTCCTCACGGTTTTAACTTCCTAAAATGCCCTGCCGGAAAACGCTCCTTACGAAGATGAATCCAAACTAGATCACCCTCCCGATACAAAACCTGATTACGACGCTTATCCGCATGTTCCTTGTATTGTTTATTATGCCGAATAATTTGTTCTTGAACCGACCGATGCAACTCTTTAATTTGCTCAAACTGGTCAGCCCCTTCCTCACTAAACCGCCCCACCTATGGAACAGGAACCAAATCCAGAGGAGTAATCGGATTTCGTCCATACACAACTTCAAAAGGACTCTTACCTGTAGTGCGATTAACCGACTTGTTATAAGCGAATTCAGCTTGTGGAAGAATAAGATCCCACTATTTGG
Organism: Tanacetum coccineum; assembly: GCA_026074375.1. NCBI lineage: Eukaryota > Viridiplantae > Streptophyta > Magnoliopsida > Asterales > Asteraceae > Tanacetum > Tanacetum coccineum. Next base: position 76,511 of record BQNB010007881.1, on the reverse strand, counting down.
CATTATCCCCAATTAAACTGCGTAAAAGATTTCCTAAACTCCGATTAACAACTTCAGTCTGTCCATCAGTTGAGGATGATGGGAACTACTGAACTGTAACTTGACCCCATAAGGAGTCACAAGTACGCCAGACAATGACTCACAAACTTGATATCCGATCAGAAGTAAGAGTTTTAGGCACACCATGCTAACTTCACAATTTCTGCAAAAAATATAACCTCGATCTGGACTAGCATAAAGTTTTTTTAACAAGGTACAAAATCGAGCCATCTTCAAAAATAGATCAACATCTACCATAACAGATCTTTAGCTCGCCTGAGTTACGAGATTAAACCCTCTAAATAAAATCCAAACTGACATCTTCCCATGGAGCAACAGAAACAGTCAAAGGAGTATACAAACCTGCATTACTACTATGAGTTTTGGCAATGTGGCAAGTACGACACCTCTCAAGAAGCCTGTGTACATCACGTTCCATCTTGGGCCAATAAAACTGTTCACGAAGTAGGTCCAAGGTCTTATCACGCCCAAAGTGACCCGCTAATCCACCTGCATGACCCTCTAAAATAATAGCTTTACGCAAAGAACAAAGAGGAATACATAACCGCGCACCTTTAAACAAATAACCATCCAGTTTGGAAAACTGCTGAAAAGGACCATTATCACATTTACTCCATATCTCTCTAAAATCATGGTCATCGCAATAAAGCCTACGAAATGAATCAAAACCTTGCACTCGAATCTGCATAGTGGTACTTAACGAATGACGACGACTGAGCGCATCCATAACCTGATTATCCGACCCAACCTTATGTCGAATAACGAATGAAAAAGCCTGGATAAATTCCACCCACTTAGCATGGCGAGGCTTCAACTTTTGTTGCCTATTAATAAATTTCAAAGCCTCATGATTAGAAAATAGGACAAATTCATTAGAAAGTAAATAATGTCGCCAAGTATCCAAACTACGAACAATAGCATAAAATTCCTTATCATAAGTGGAATACTTGAGTCTCACATCATTTAGTTTTTTACTAAAGAAAGCAATTGGCTGCTGATTTTGACTTAGAACACCACCAATGCCCACCCGGAGGCATCACACTCAACCTGGAAAACTTCATCAAAATTAGGTAATGCCAAAACAAGAGCCTCGGTTACCTTAGCCTTTAGAATGTCAAAAGCCTTGGCAGCCTCACTTGTCCACGTGAATCGACCACCCTTCATACATTCAGTTAAAGGTGCAATTATAAAACTAAAATTCCAGATAAAATGCCAGTAAAAGGACGTTAACCCGTGAAAACTGCGAATGTCATGAATAGTGGAAGGTGTTGGCCAGCTAATAATCGCCTCAACTTTTGCTAGGTCCATTTTTATGCCGCTACCAGTAACAATATACCCCAAAAAGGTCACTTCAGTCACAAGGAAGTGACACGTTTTCCCATTAGTATATAATTTTTGATCCCGTAAAACATAAAATATTTGCCGAAGATGGGACAAATGCCGCTCAAGACTATATCTATATATCAAAATATCATCAAAGTAAATGACAACAAAGTGACCAATAAAAGGTTTAAAAACCTGATTCATAAGGCGCATGAATGTACTCGACGCATTAGACGGTCCGAAGGGCATAACCATCCACTCATACAGTCCATCTCGAGTTTTGAAAGCTGTCTTCCATTCATCTCCAGGTCGCATCCGAATCTGATGATATCCACTCCTTAAATCAATCTTATAAAAAATGGTAGAACCATGTAGCTGGTCAAGAAGATCATCCCATCGCGGAATATGAAAACGATACTTGATCGTTATCTTGTTCACAACTTTACTATCAATACACATCCAAAAAGTCCCCCATGTTTGGGTACCAACAAGGCAGGTACTGCACACGGACTCATACTCACCCGAATCAACCCTTTCTCCAACAACTCAGTCACTTGTCTCTGAAGCACCAAAAACTCCTTTGGATTCATCCGATAAGCTGGTCTGTTCGGGATAGCAGAACATGGAATAAAATCGATGCAATGCTGAATATCTCTCATAGTCGGTAGTCCAGGGGGTATGTCACCAGGAATCACATCAGCAAACTCCCTAAGCAATGGTTGAACTTGTAAGGGAGCTTCACTGATAATCTTTTTTTCTTCTACAACCACAAGAGTAAACACATAAGGACTGGTTTTCATAAGTCCCTCAAAAACAGTCTTCTTCATAAATAAATTAGAAACCTATGCATGTGTCTGACGAGAATCAAAAGGAACTAAAGTAATGTTCACACCATCCTTCTTAAAGCTATAAGTGTTTTGGAACCCGTCATGTTTTGTTTTCCTATCAAATTGTCAAGGACACCTTAATTTAATGTGAGCCGCATCTATTGGTATAACTTCACACCACACTTCATCTTTATAACTTTTACCAATATAAAACTGCACAAGACAATGTTTACTGACTTTAACAGTGTTCCCTTTTTAACCAAGTTAACTGGTACGGTTCAGGATGGTCTTCCGTCTTCATTACATAACTTCTCTTCATATTTGTAGAAACTTACATTCTCGCAATAACCCCATCCTATAAATAATATCATAAATTTTCCCCTTAGAAGTACACTTGGTTCTAAAAATATTGTTACGAAGCCATGAATTATCATCAACAGATTTTGAAACAGCCACATTTAAGACTCTCTGAATAACCAATGCCTCTCCACGATCAAGATATACCAACTCATCACATGGTTCATCTACTTCAGGTTCTGCATCGGTACCATAAATTGGGCCTGCGTCATTAGGTACGAAGGCCAATGTTTTTAGATTCGGACAGTTACGTGCATAACGCCCAAGCCCACAACACTTGTAACAACGAGGGGCATTGTCAACACATTCTCTGGTATTACCTGCAGCCAAGGTTGTAGGCGTAGTGGCTTTAGGTGCTGTTTTAGGTGCTATAGGGGGAGTGGTTCTGGTAGGCGGGGTGAAACGACTAGTAGAACCCTTACTCTTTACCTTAATATGTTTTTCAACCTTTAAAGCTAACTTACAAACATCTGTATAGGTCCAATAAGGTTGAAGACTTACAATTTCAGTCTTAAGGACTTCCAAAAACAGTGTGACAACCTGCTCTTCTTCTTCAACTACATCACACCTCATACGAAGCTTATCGAACTCATTGATAACCTCTTCCACAGTCATGTTCTATTAGGACAGATTATGATAGTCAAGAAAAGCCTCTTGACGATGATTTTCTGGTAGAAACTTAGCCTTCATCAGTTTCTTCATCTTTTCCCAAGTCTCAACCTTCGATTTCCCTTTAATTTGTCGCCTCTTATTAACATGATCCCACCATAACGAAGCATGTTGTCAAAGCTTGATGGCCACGAGTTTCACTTTCAGCTTGTCAGGGATATCCCGCACATCAAACACCCGTTCAGCCGTACTCAACCAGTCAATAAAATCATCAAGATGAACCTTACCTGTAAACTCAGGGATCTCAATCTTCAATCCCAGACTGCGAATAGGATCATCGCGATTTCTATCGTCGCGATCTACAGAATGATCATTACGACAAGGTTGATAAAGACGATTAACATACCTATGTTTTCTTCCGCCAAAAGGATTGACGTCCACTGGCTCATCGTCTTAGACGTTGGGCTTAGTTTCCGCCTCTTCTGCCGGTGAGTCCTGTAACATTTCTCATTTTTCGTGTCATTGTACGACTATATTAATGATCACTATTTATTTTAGTCCGATACGCGTTTACTTTTAATATTTACTTTTGAGCTAAACCGCGTAGACTAGAAATAATCAATGAATGTAAACGGTCACCAAATAAATTAAGGGTTTACATCAACCAAGTAAGAAATAATTATTTTGAAGATAATTATGTACTTCGCGTATTTTATTTTTATTGGTTCAGTAAAAGGGTTACGTTTCCGATAAATACTCATGTGACGCACCAAGGAAATACCTAGACATACCTAGACTCAACCAATACCCTACTTGAGGAGCCATAAAACACAAAAATTAATCAAGTCTAGTATGTTTATTTCATCTCTAAAGTCGAATAAGTACAAGTGAAACCACACAAATCATCCTGTGGACATTAAAGCTTGTGCAACTCTGGTTCTACAAATCTTTTAATGATCTAAAAGGTACATGTACTTAGGCTAGGTAATTAATCTTGTAATTTGTTCCCTAATGAACTTTGACACCAATGGATAATAAACTATTGGTTCTTTCCTTTCTCTTTGTGCCGCGATAGCAAAATATGTATAAACACAAACAATCATAAGATTTGCCTAGCTAACACAATCTTGTACCTCAACTACTTAATTAATACTTGTACTCAAGTGGTTTAGCAAAAACCATGTGAGATTAACTAAAACACTTCAAAACCGCCCCCTAGCACGATTTCGGTTTGTGTTTATGGACTAGGAAGGCTAACTAAACTCATTCCCTATAAATAGTCATATACACTCACCATTTAACACTCTTGATAACAACTTACACACCTCAACCCTCTCCTTCCTCTTGTTCGGGTTACAACCCGCAAGCCGAACGCTCACACTTCCACATCTAACCAAACTCGACCCACCTTTTCCCTCCTAAGGACACAAGATACACTTAAGATCGCATATAAGGGGATAAGAGAAGTATACGAGTCTTGGAGCTTAGGATTACACGCGTTTAAGATACAAACGAGTCGGGTTTTCTTCTAAATACGCCATCGAAACTCTAGGACCATTGTAAGTTATATACAACTCTTTTCCTTCGTACTTTACGTGTTCATTCATATTGTAAACTAGTTTAGGGGCCAAGTAAACTATTGTGGTAAACACGACGAGATGGTGTGGGAACATGTATACAACATTATTAAACGTTTGCATGCTAGGGATCGCGCTTAGAAAATGTTAAACACATTCGCTTTGGTGCTAGACGTTTAAACGGAACCATAACTCACTAATAAACCATTCGGACCCTTAGTGGGCTACGCGACCCATCTTCGTGAGCCCACAAGGCCCATAAGCCACGAATAAGCTAGGACGGCTTATTCATGAGCTTAAGCGACTTGTAAGGCTTATTATAAGCCTAGGTAAGCTAGTAGACCCTAAGGAATGAAACTCAAATCACTAGAACCCTTATCGGGCCTCTATCGAGCCCAACAAGGCCCAACGAGGGCTTATTTATAAGCCACGGCTTATTAATAAGCCACTCGGGCTTAATCATAATTTGAAATGCTCATTTTGCTTCGCATAAGGCTTCCATCCTATCTAGAGACCATCCGAGCCCCTAATGGGCCTTCTAGCCCATTAACGGGCCCATAATAAGGAAATAAGCTCGCAATAAGCTGGGACAGCTTATTGGTGATCTTATTTGTACTCAAGGGGCTTATTGAACCTTAATAGGCTTAATGGACCCTAATGGACCCAACGAAACACTCTAAAACCCCTAACGGGCCCAAGACCGGCCCAACAGAAAGACTTATTAGCTTATCAGCTTATTTTGAATAAGCCGAAATACAAACAGTGTGTTTGAGCTTAATTTAAATGGAAAAGGAACTAGCAAAGCCCATAAACCCTTAAGGGTGTTTGTCGAGTGAGCTATTGGGCTTTCGGGCCCAATAAGCTCAAAATAAGCTACAATAAGCTCACCGAGCTTATTTTAAGCTTAACAGCCCCACGTGAGCTTATTAACGACATTTAGACTTATTAAAACTATAACGGGCCTCTAAAAAGCTAAACGGACCTTAACGGGCCCAATAAGGCCCGTTAAGCCAAAAATAAGCTCGATGAGCTTATTTAAAAACCGAAACAGCTTTTCATAACTTATTTGAACTCAACAAAAAGAAATGCCACTTGTTGAGCTTTATTTAGAACTAAAATGCAATTTTCGCAAACTAAGGGACTAAAAGTGTCAAATACGAAACCTAAGGGATTTGAATTGTTGAACCTATTAAAACTAGTTTGGATCATTAAAACCCATTGTGAACCTTAATGGGCCCAACCCGGCCCATTAAGCCTAAATAAGCTCGAATAGAGCTTATTTATAAGCCAAGTAATTTTCGCAGCTTAATTAAACTTACAAAGTCATTTTGTCGCTTGTCGAAACGTAATTAGAGTTAAGACGCAAATTTTACAAGTAGAGGGACTAAAATTGACAATTTCGAAACCTAAAGGTTTAAAATGGTCATTTTCGAATCTAATAACTCCAAGGACCGTTCCTGTACATCCTGAAACATTAGGGACTAATTTAAAACCATAAGGACCTAAGTTGTAAATTTCGAAAGTTAAAGGACTAGTTATGACATTCTTGCAACTAGAAAGTTTGAAGTGTAAATGTTATTACTTTATAAACCTAGGGACTAAAGTGTAACAACTAAAAACCTACGGGTACGTTTGTGAAACAAAAGTGAATAAATAAAACACTTAACACGTCGGTCGAACAATAAGATATTCGGACATCGAACGGGTTTAATAACAAGTTAATAAATAAGTATATTTATTAATAATGATTTCACGTTTCTCGAGAACCATCAGAATTATAAATACAATAATCTTGTGCGTCACCACACAAGTGATAACGGTATATATAAACTTAAAATGGAATTTAGTTTATACAATGAGTCGTTAGCTTAAATGTGTAAACTAAGACTTGACCGTACTTACTTAGGTACTTGACGGTGTAATCCACTGCTTACTTGGATATTTATTATCATTCAGAGAACTACCGGCTAAGGTGAGTTTCATAGCCCCATGTTTTACAATTATTTAAATGATTTACATCCTTGGGGTGAGAACATGCTTTGTTTTACAAATTGGACGCAAGTGTACATTTTATACCATGATTACGTGTTTGCCTAAGTTACCATAACCCTTTATGTCCATGATCATGAACTGTTAATTGCATAGATGTGATTGGGAATTACATTGTGTGGGCGCGAATGTTATGGATAGATCTATTAGGGATTGACAATCCCCGTTCGGGTGACTAGCTATCACTGGAAACGAACGCATACCATGTCGAATCTGGGATGTTGCAGGGTTAGCACATCATTCACGGACACTTGTTGGCAAATGTATAATTGCATTCATATACGTCGAGCCTCGGTGTCATGAGCTTAGGAAACGTAATTACTTTTTATGATGTTTGCATTTGTTGCTTAATCATGCACTTGGAAATCTTGCGGTCCTACAATTGATTTACATAAACCTATGAATTCACCAACTTTATGTTGACGTTTTAAGCATGTTTTTCAGGTCAATAAGGCACGAGGTGCGATGATACATTGGGAGTCAATAATTGAAGAGTCAACACTTAAGATTTGGGGTCTTATTACACTTTGGGGACAATTGTTATAAACCGAAATCTTTATTTGTATTGTCGAACAATTTGAAGCCAAGGGCTTATGTAACAAACGAGTATTTTGTTAATCCAATGTATCTTTTTCAAACGACACGTTTAGTAGTCGTTCTCAGATCTTGTGCTATTGACCCAATAATGTAACGCCTTCGGATATTCAACATTCCGCTGCATACTCAGATTTGAGGGTGTTACAGCAGCGTCTTATTCCATAGAACTTAAACCGCAACCTTTCTAAAACAATACTTATTCCGCAGGCAATACTAAATTTTGGCAGAGGTTTATTTCGCAGAAGTACATAAATCGCAGAAATAGTAACTCCTGTAAACATAAAAGCAGAAATAATAGAAAATATAAAGCACAGAAACAATTGTTGCATAAACCGCAGTCTTCAACGCATATTCCGCAGTATTAAAAAAAATTCCTATTTCGCAGCCTTCAAACCCAAACCCATAATTTTAATCCTAAAATAAGTTGTTTTGATTTGAAAAATAAGTCACACATAAGCTATAATCTATAAACTAAACTTCTATAAAGTTTCTAACACCAAAAAACTTGTTTTTGATGATTTTCGAATCCTTTTTTATCAAAAAAACAAAGACAAAACTAAAACTAAATGAGCTATGAAGATTAATAGTAAAATAAGCTATTTTAAACCTATAGAAACTAGTATATGAAAACTAAAATAATCTTAACAAACTAATCCCAAAAACAAAAAAATAAGCCGTCCCTTAAAGTGAAAAAATAAGGTCGTATAAGCTATTTAAACCACGATCCAAAAACTTTAAAACCCTTTGGCGATTGATACCACTTGTTATTCCAAATACTATAAATCCAAACACATCATATTATTTAACCAATAAGCACATTTAAGCCTTATGCCATAAGAAAAGAGAAAGGAAAGTTGGAAGACTATATTAGAGAGAGGAAAAGAGCGGAGGGTCTTAAACATGTGAAAACACACACACACACAACAAATGACCACACCCTTTCACCACCATGAGTTGGAAGGGGGTATTTAAAACTTTCCATCAGCTTAGTGCAAATTAGGCAAGGCTTTTGGGTCAGGCTTGGCTTAAAGTGGGCTAAGAGCCCAAAACACGAACAATATTACTAGATTACAATCCAAGCCCGTTAAACTCGACTAGCCTATTACAAACTAAGACTAATAATAACTTAAGATGACCGAAAACATTCATGTTTGACTTATATAAAAATAAGGCTAACAATATGCACTCAAAATAGATCTATCAAAACCAACATTCCTCAACCACCTCAAAATCCCTTATAAAAACCACTTGTCACCATTATCTACGTGGTCTCGTCACCATCTCCAAGCACCCTAGCCGCCGTGGATCTAAGATTGGAGGTTTCGGTGATATGGTTCATGGATCTATGAATTTTGAATAAGACACTCAATAAAAAAATACACCTACTAAAAGATATGGTTGTGAATAATTTACATGGATGCAAAAAATAACATATCTATAATTCATGGATATGTGAATAATTAGTTTTCTTGAATCCTTTTATCATGGGTCTGTTTTTGATTGTGAATCGCAAGTGGTGGTGATGGTCATGGACTCATAGTGGCTATGAGTGACGCTGCTCTTGCACGCCCGACGCCGTTGTTGTACGCCAGAATCAATCGTCGATCGTTACTGTTATGGGGGTGGGTTTTAAGATGGTGATATGTTTTAACTTTTAAGACGGTGATGGGTTTTCATATCACGGTAGCAGTGATGCGTTTAAAATTGCAGGTTTTGAGATATTGAAATTGTTGAAGAATATGAGTTTTTCTTTAGAGAATAATGATTGTTAAAATTGTTACTATTGTTCGATGTGGTTTTTATTAATTGGGGTTTTTTCTTATTGAGAAAAAAGGTATTAAAACTGAAATAATGCAATGGAAAAATAAGGAAGGTGATGTTGAAAGTCATAGTGAGTTTTTGGTAGCAGGTGGCCCGAAAAAATGAGGATTTAGAGGATAAGGTTTATTTGTTGGGTGGCTGTAAAGTAAAGCTAATCGGGAAAACCCGCAACAAAACGTCGGTATAATAAGCCAGCAAGCTCCCTAAGAAAACTTCTCAACTTCATGTCACCGTCGTAGTCCACTGCCATTTGGATATAGCTTACCCACCTTTGAAGTGATCCATAACGAAGCCGTTTCCCCAGCAGCAACAATCATACGCAAGGCACAAGACGACAATAGCTTAACCGAACTCGCACTTCGAAAATTTCGCGATACAACTATTCTTCTCTAAGAATCCCAACACCATATCCGTAGATGTTTGCTCATGCTCTTACTTCAGACTTGGAGAAATGAGATATCGTCGATGAAAACATAACGAACTTATCACGGTACCTCGTGGAAAATAACGGTTCACATCAAATCCAATAAAACAACGGCAGGACATTAAAGTCAGACCGAAGTGGCATAACCAAAACTCTAGTGGCCGTATAAACCGTACGAACAGCATCTAGAAATATCCTGCTCTCCTCTACACACGAAGCTGGAGATAACAGATCGCAGATCAAATCTAAGAAAAAATTTGGCCCCTACAGTTGGGTCAAACAAATCGTCGATTCACACGGAAGAGAAAGCGTTTACGAATAGTAATTACGGTTGATTCCGGTAATCAATACACTCGCATGCTCCCCATCCTTCTTCTTAATACATAATACCGGTGTCACCCAAGGCGAAACACTGAGGTCCTAATAAAGCCATTCTCCAACATCTCCTGTAACTGCGACCTTTAACCTTTCAAATCCACCGGTGCCCTACGATACGGAGCCTTTGGAGATAGGTTCAGCACCGGGCATTTAACTCAGCCAAATACAATCTCTCTAAGCCGGCGAAGTCCGGAAGTTCATCCGTGAAAAACAGCATGCGAATTCACGAACAGACAGAAAGATTTTCAATATTTAGGACCTCCCAAATATGTGTCCAATAACAGAATGCCCAGAAAACCTTGGCACCCACGTGAAGAAACAAGGTACGTTGCCTTCATAGCAAAGATGGCTTAATAACTGGACTTAAGCGTGAGGAAACCATGATAAACAAATTCAGGTTGCAAACGTTACCTAAAGATCACAATCCCTAGCATAGCGAACAAGGTAGCTCGATGAATAGCCAACAATCCATGCCAAATCCACATTCAAATCGAGCATAATGAGAGGAAGTAAATTCGCAACAAGAGACCAATCCGATCATTCAAAACGGTATAGGGGTCAGTGTACCATATTTCATACTATCATCTATAGGCCTCGTAGTTAGGACAGAAAACGTCATCAACCGAATTTCTACGGGTGTCACCAATCTGTCCAACGATCGAGAAAACGATTAGTCAAACGAAAACAAGATAGGTTTACTGAAAGAAGAGTAACCAGATAGGAACCTAATGTCCTTAACCCAATCCTCACAGTCAAAGCCTAAGCTCTAAGGTCATAAGACCATTCGTCATAATTAACTTGGGCAGCTCTGATAACCATAAAATTGTAACGCCCCTACCCAAAGGGTAGAAGTAGTTACAAATATGGTGTTGACCTCAAAGGCATACATAATCTTAACACAAGAAGCATAAACAACGGAAGAATCTCAATAAAATAACCAAGGAAAATAAGTCAACATGACTTAAGGTACATAAGTTCTTAAAAGACAGACATATCCAAACGAAATAACCGAAATAACGAATGTCTCGAAAAGTAACAAATCATATATCAAAACAAGATCTCTAGGTAAGAATTTCCCACACTACAAGCACGTCTATCCCAACAGCAACCCACGAGCTACTAAGCTTAGATACCTCTGACACGCAAGGAAAAGAAAATGCGCTGAGCTGTATAAAGCCCAGTGAACAGATATATATAATCGGAGACGCAAAAAGAAGAACGAAAAATCTAAGGTTATAGAATGTGAGGTTGTCAGGATACGTACATGGTACAAAGATATCACAAACAGAACAAAGAATACAATGTAAGGTACGACATACCAGAAGGTTCAATTCATAGTGTAAGTTAAGATGAAACAGAAGTCCAAATCAAGTCCAATACAACCCCAAACAAATCATATCATATACCAATGAGTACTAGCTCCAAAAATTTGTGAAGACTGATTGCACCCAAACATCATCAGTCACCAAAAACATATATCAAAATGTCTTAATCCATCGAATACAAAACAAATCTAGATGCATCCGAGAACGCCCCTATAAACAAATAATAATCTTCATAATGGCGCAAGATAATATCAAACGGGTGACGCGTAAGAAATCAGCACACTCACATATGAGTCATGCCAAAGGTGCATCAATGCCACGGCCATGTACCATTTCAGGCTATTAAACAATAGTGGCTCGGGTCTCAAACTGAAGGTTCAAAACAAAGCCATATCAAAGTTCGTTCAAAGGATCATAGCAAAGTTCAATGTCAAAGGTTCAATTAACAAAGGTAACATAGCAGGGTCAAATAGAACAATAACATATCATAATAAGAGAAACCACAAGTTTATAATCGCAGTAGCAAAGTAGCAAATCACATAAAAATCAAAGATAAGAGAATATGTCATAGTAACCGTAACGATAAAGGTCAGAATATCTTACTTTATTCTGAATGAAAGCAATAATCAAAAGAAAACACCACAAAATCAAAATCGACTAATCACACTAATTCATCTCCAACTTGTCAACTCCCTCTTGTTATCCTCTATTTGGCGCATAAACCTAAAGAAATGATGAATTCGAATTACAAACGCATTCATTTAGTTATACTTTCTATTTAGTAACTATTCCATTTTTAAGTAACGTTTTCTATTTTTAGTACTTTTCCCCATTTTTAGTAACCTTCCCATTTTTAGTAAAAATCATCACTTGAGGATTCTATAAAGGTATTTTGAATAGTTTAGGGACTTAACAGTCTACCTTACAAGTTTAGGTTGAAATATACAACTTCATATAACGGGTTTAATAACAAAATCAACAATTTCAAGGTTAAAAGAGGAAATATCAAAGTTTCACAGTTATATTCAATTATACCTTCCATTTTTCGTGTATTTACAAGTCAAACCCTTAATTGCATCAATTTACATATTTAGCCCTTTTTGTTTTTTAATTAATTTAAACAATATCTTTAATTATCCTTAATTAAAAAATAAGTCCTTATAGAATTCAATTATGACAATTCATACTTTATACATAAATACTAACGCAAAACCTTCCACTTTTCAGAAGTTACAATTTTCAGTCCCTCTATTTTAATTAAGTTATTTCTAATTACTTATTATAATGTAATTAACCATTTTAAATCCAAAAAAATCGAATATGACATTTTATACCCCTTAACTTATTTTAATGAGATTATAATAAGTATAGAAACATAGTTTAAAACAGACCTCGATAGTTTCAGAAATACAAATCACCCTCCTTATTACATTAAAATCACTCGGTACTAATAGTAAATCCACTAAACCGCTAATAAGATTTTTTCCCAACATTAACCAACTTTTATACAATCCATTAGCAGTTAGAAGAACCTGGAAAAATTATTAAAAACCCTAACCCTAATTTTTATCTCTTTCCTGTGTTCCCTTTATTCCGCAAATCTGGCAAAAGACATAAAATAAATCCCAAATAATTATTCGAATCTCCCCTAAATTTTTCCAACAATTTATCTGAGTCATATATGATATAAAAAACCTTAGAAAAATATAAAATAAATTTTACAAATATTATAAATGCCGATTACATAACTAGCTAAAAATTAGGGTTTCGAACATGTTTATAATTAATTCAATTCATTATAACATGCTTGAAATATTTTTCTAAACATAGAACTCAGTAATATTATGAAAATAATACAAAAAGAAATACCCTTGATGATCCTCAGATGATTTGTTTGGATGAATTTAATAGATAGGAATTCGTTGTGTTTATTGATATTGAATCAAAAAACGACTGATACCACGATCGAATCCAAAGCAACTCTAGCAATATAACCTACAAATCTTCCCACTATTTTCCCACCTTCCTATCTTCAAACACCATTGAAAATTCGTCCTTGCCCTTGTAAAAATTTCTTGGAGCCAGGCTGCGCGTGCCTCTTTTGATTATTAGTGTCGGTTATTTTGTTTTTAGGTTTTAAACAAAATAAAAATCATGAAAAGAAATATAACGGGTATTGAATTATGCCGAGTTTTGAGGCTTTCAAAAGACTAAAATCAGATTTGTAACTTGCCAACATTTATTGTGTAATTATACAAATTAATATTATATTAATTGTAATGTAAAATTAATTAAATGTAATTAATTTCGGCATAAATACATATGCATAAACATTAATTATTTTTCTTATATAATATAAGGTATTTTAATCTTACATAAATTTCATAATTGTCACATGTTGCATTTTTATAATTTCTAACATTTAAATGAAGTTTATTTAAGCTTTTATGAGATTTTCTTGCATTAGGGGTATTTTGGTAATTTTACACTTGTTGAGATTTTTAGGTTTTACAACTTCTTCCCCTCTAAAAAAAAATTTCGTCCTCGAAAATTGAAATGAACCGGAATGAAAACGAAATGAGAACGAAACGAAAACATACCGAACTAGACAAAGAAATGAGGATAACTGGCTCGCATAGACTCTTCGGTCTCCCAGGTAGCCTCACGCTCTGGGTGATTCTTCCAAAGAATCTTCACAAAAGGAATAACTTTGTTTCTCATGACTCTCTCTTGACGATCTAATGGAATCAGTTCTCGGACAAAGAGCATATCAGGACAATGAAATCAGATCAAATGATAAGAAGCGACATGCAAGGATGAAAATGGTAATCCCCTCAAAAGAGATACATAGAAAGACATCTTGATCGTGCGATAACTACCAGGAGGAAGTGCCAGACGATACAAAACTCTCCAAAACGTTCCAAAATTTCAAACGGACCGGATGAATCTAGGATTGATCTTGCCCTTGATCCCAAAACTTTAACCCCCTCTGAATGGCGAAACCTTAGAAATCCACGATCTCCAACTTGAAACATCTAAGTCACTGATCGAATGCTTATCAACGTAACTCTCCTTCGCGATCTAGCCTCTTTCAATTTCTCCTTAGCAACAGCCACTTTCTCATTAGTAATCTCGATAAGCTCCGGACCTTCAATCAAACGCTCACCTACTTCATCCCAGCAAATAGGTGCTCGACATTTTCTACCATACAAAAGCTCGAAAGGTGCTGCCTTTGATGCTAGCATGCCAACTAAATTGTAGGCCAAACTCCACCAAGCACAAATGATTCATCCCAACATACCCGTACCATCCAAAGCACAGCCCATCAATCTTCCAAGGTCTGAATGGTCCTTTTTTGACTGACCATCGATTTGAGGGGCGATGAAATGCTGTACTGAACTTAAGACGAGTTCCCCAAGCTTTCTGTAATCCTTTCCAAAAACGAGACGTAAACTTCGGATCTCTGTCGGACACAATAGCGGTCGGTGTACCATGCAGTCTAACGATTTCCTGTTGAAAAATCTCCGCCAACTTACTAATACCATAGTTTTTCTTCCGAATTGGGAAAGAAAATAGCAGAACTTTGGTTAGCCGATCAACAACCACCCAAATCGCATCATGTCTTTTCTGAGTAGTAGGCAAACCAGTAACGAAATCCATGGAAATCTCATCCCATTTCCACATAGGAATCTCCAACGGCTGTAACAAACCACTAGCTCTCTGATGTTCAATTTGACACTGTCTGAAAGTCAAACATTGTGGATACAAATGTAGCCACATCGTTGCTTCATGCCCACTCCACCAAAAGTACTGTTTCAAATCTCCGTACTTTTTGGTTGAAACCTTGGATGAAATATAAAATGGAGAACTATAGCTTCCGTCATAAACCATCTCGGCGAAGTTGCCTGATCATTAGGAACACATAGCCTATCTTCAAACCACACAATACCGTCATCATCAACACTGAACTCAGTATGTTTACCGTCTTCAACATTCTGCACAATAGCCCACAATTCACCGTCGTCCCTTTGAGCTTCTTTGATCTGTAGCATGAATGTTAAGACTCTATCCTCATACTTGCCCAATAGCCACAAACCTCGAACACATAGCCAACATCCCAAACGCTCTATATCATAAGGATCATGAAATCAAAACAAGCTATCATCCCAATTTTGACTAAGTGCGTCGCAACCACATTAGCCACGCCCGATGGTACTGGATGTTAGTGTCAAATCTTTCAGAAGTTCCCAACCATCTTCACTGTCTCATTTTAAGTCTCGCTGAGTGAAATACATATTCTGGAGACTCTTATGATCTGTAAATATATCACAATTTCACCATACAGATAGATGTCTTCAATTTTCAATGCAAAAACCACCGCAGCTAACTCAAGATCCTGGGTTGGATAATTTACTTTCATACGCTTCAAGTATGTCTTGAAGCGTAGGCGATCACCTTCCCATGTTCCAAAACCAACCCAACCCCTTTCTTCGACATCACAGTATCTCTGAAAAACACCAAACCTGATGGAAAGAGTCAATATCTGAGACAATACCAAATCTCCGATTCAATTCCTCAAAACTCTCCCTGACGCTCATTACCGTCCTACTACAAACTCATCACCCTTTCTCATCACCGTAAGATGTAAAGCTAATCGGGGAGAAACCCTCAACAAAACTCGGTAATAGCCATTCAAGCCCGAGAAAGACTTCATACATCCGTCACCGTAGTAGGTCTCGCCATTTGGTGATGATCTTCCACCTTTGATGTGATCCATAATGATGCCGTCTGCAGATATAAATAACCAAGGAAAGCGCTGCTGTAACCAGAACTCACAACATCGATAAAGTTTCGCATACAACTTCTTCTGTCTAAGAAATCTCCAACACAATCCGTATGATGTTTGCTCATGCTCTCTCAGACTTTGAGTAAAACAGGATGTCGTCGATGAAACAATAACGAACTAAATCAAGGTATCTCGGAAAATACCGGTTCCTCATATCCATAAACACAGCAGATCATAGTCAGACCGAAGGGCATAACCAAGAATTCGTAGTGGCCCAAAACGCCGTACGAAAAGCAACTTAAAATACCTCTCGCTCACACGAAGCTGGTGATAACCAGATCGCGCAAATCAATCTTAAGAAAAATAATTGCCTCTATGTAGTTGGTCAGAACAAATCGTCGAATCGCGTAAGAGGATAGCGGTTATGAATAGTAATACATTAGAGTTTGCGGTAAATCAATACACAGCGCATAGCCCCATGCCTTCTTCTTAAACAAAATAAGAACCGGTTGCACCCACGGTGAAACACTGGGTCTAATAAAGCCATTCTCCAACATCTCTTGTAACTGCTCCTTTAACTCTTTCAATTCAACAGGTGCCATACGATACGGAGCCTTTGAGATAGGTTCAGCACCGGGAATTAACTCAATGCCAAATTCAATCTCTCTAGCCGGAGGAAGTCCAGGAAGTTCATCGGGAAAAACATCAGCGAATTCACGAACAACAAAAAGATTTTCAATATTAGGACTCTCCAAAGATGTGTCCATAACAGAAGCCAGAAAACCTTGGCACCCATGAGAAATCAAGGTACGTGCCTTCATAGCAGAGATGAGCTTAACGGACTTAAGCGGTGAGGAACCATGATAAACAAATTCAGGTTGGCGAACGTTACCAAAGATCACAGTCCTAGCCCCACACACCTCCCACCCTCCACCGCATACAAGACAATGGTAGCTCGAATGATAAGCCACCAACCAAGCAAGAATCAATCAGAAAAAGTCGAGCATATGGATAGGATGGTAAATTCGCAGGAACGAATACGATCATCAAATGATTAGCAAAACGAAAACAAGATAGTAACGAAAAGAGTTACGCAGAAGAACCTAGTGTTTATGTCCTACAATCCTCAACAGGTCATACCTAAGCTTCTAAGGTCATACAGACCTACGTCATGATTAACCTGTAGCGTCTGATACATAAATTGTAAAGCCCGACCCACAAGGGTAGAAGATTAACAAGATAAGGTGTGACAGTCAAAAGCAACATAACACATAAACACAAGCATAAACAGCGGAAGTCTTAATAAATAACCAAAGGAAATAAGTCAACATGACTTAAGGTACATAAGTTCTCAAAGGATAAACATATCCAAACGAAATAACAAATGTCTTGAAAAGAAACAATTCATATATCAAAACTAAGATCTCTAGGGTAAGTCCACACTCAGCACTCATAGCCTGAAAGCAACCCCAACTCCTAGCTTAGATACCTGCCGCAGGAAAAGAAAGTGCGGCTGAGCTTACAAAGCCCAGTGAACAGATATATATAATCGAATACAAAAAGATAACGGAAAGTCAAAGGATACGATACAAGGTACAAGGATATCACAATACATGATCAAAGGGATACAAATATAAGGTAAGACAAATCAGAAGATCAAATCATAGTGTAAGGTAAGATGAATCAGGGAATCAAATTAAGTTAAGTTCAATCACCAAGCCCAAACAAATCATATCATAGTAACCATGGAGTCGCGAGCTCCAAATGTGAAAGACGTGGATTGCACCCAATCATCAGTCACCAAATATCCAAATATCAAAATGTCAAAATCCATCGAATACAAAACAAATCTAGGATGCATCCATACGCCCCTTAAACAAATAATAATCTTCATAGTGCGCATATAATATCAAATGGGGGACGGTATGAGAAATCACTCACTCACACATAGTCAGCCAAAGGTGCATCAATGACACGACCATGTTACCTTTCAGCTAGGAACAAATATGGCATGTTCTCAAACTGAAGGGTTCAAAGCAAAGTCATATCAAAGTTCATTTCAAAGGGATCATAGCAAAGGTTCAATGTCAAAGGTTCAAATATCAAAGGTTCAAATATCAAAGGTTCAAATATCAAAGGTAGCATAGCAGGGTTCAAATGGAACATAATAACAGATCATATAAGAAAGCCAAAATAAAAGGCTCAGAGCAAATGTAGCAATCACAAAAGGAATCAAAGATAGAGAGGAAACAGGTCATGAGAAATGATAAGTGCTTAATTACACATATCTTTTACCTCTAAAAACGAGCTTAAATGACCAAAAACAGACAAAAACTGCCAAATATATGTTTGTTTTGCATTTGTATTGTGCAGGAAGTGGATATCAACAAAAAGACAGAAAACCAAGCCAAAATGACATTTAGTAACTTTCCATTTTTAGTAACTTTCCATTTTTAGTAACTTTCCATTTTTAGTAACTTTCCATTTTTAGTAACTTTCTATTTTTAGTAACTTTCCATTTTTAGTAACTTTCCAAAATTAGTAATATTCATCATTTGAGATTCTATTAAGGTATTTTGAAAATAGCTTAGGGACTTAACATGTCAACCTTACAAGTTTAGGGTTAAATATGACAACTTTCCATATTTTAGGGTTTAATATACAAAATCAACAATTTTCAAGGTTAAAAGTGTAAATATCAAAGTTTCACATTTTATTCAGATTATACCTTCCATTTTCTGTATTTACAAGTCAAACCCTTAATTACGACAATTTACATTATTTAGCCCATTTTGTTTATTAATTATTTAAACAATATCTTTAATTACCATAATTACAAAACAGTCCTTATAGATTCAAATATGACAATCTCATACTTTATACTTAAATACCATACCAAACGCTACCACTTTTCAGAATTTACAATTTACATCCCTCTATTTTTAATTAATTAATTTACTTATTCTTATTATATGTAATTAACCATTTTAATCCAAAATAATATCAAAATGACATTTTATACCCCCCAACTTATTTTATACAGATTATAACAATTATAATAACATGTCTAAAACAGACCCCATAGTTTCAGAAATTACAAATCAAGTCCTTATACTTTAAAATCCAAATCGGCTAATCAATAAATCAACAAAACCCTAATTTGATTTTCCCCAACCACAAACATAATTATTACCCCATCATTAGCATTAAATGCACCTGGAAAAATTATCAAAACCCTAACCCTAATTTTAGTTCTTTTCTTTTTCCTTTAATTCGAAATCGGCAAACAATGATAAATCCCAAATAATTATTGAATTCCCTTCCTAAATTTTTCCACAATTATCTGAGTCATAATAAATATAAACAACCTTAGAAAAATATAAAAATCAATTGTACAAATAATTTAAACTGCCGATTCAGTAATTAAGCTAAAAATTAGGGTTTACGAACAGTGTTTTTAATTTTATAAAATCAAAATAACATGCATGATAATTTTTCTCATGCATAGAACGAATTAATATGATGAAAAATGAGATACAAAAATACCCTTTATGATCCTTGATGATTTTTCGAATTATTGATACACGAATTTGTTTTTCGAACCAAACGATTACCACGATCGAACCAAGCACTCTACAATCTTCCCACTATTTTTCCCACCTTCTTTGATCTCCAAAGTACCTTAGAAAAATCGTCCTAGTCCTTGGAAAATTTTATGCCGCCTCTTTTTGTAGTTTAGGGTTTTCAGAAATTATGTTTTAGGGATTTAACAAAATAAAATGCATAGATAAATATAATAGGGTATTTTTCCGAGATTATGGGCCGTTCAAAATAGATTAAATCAGATTTTAAACTTGCCTAATTTATTTTATAATTATCCATATTTATTTTATATAATTTGTATTATATAAGTAATTAAATATACATATTTCGGCTAAAGTTTATATATACAATTATTAATTATTTTTCTTGTATATCATAAGGTATTTTAAATATTACATAAATTCCATAATTGTCATAAGTTGCATTTTTATAATTTCTATAATTAAAATGAAATTTATGCATGCTTTTATGTAATTTTCTTCATTAGGGGTATTTTGGTAATTTTACATTTTTTGAGATTTTTAGGTTTTACACCAAGAATCAAGAAAAATGAACCCTTGAAGTCGTTACTCGGCGTACGAACCCGAAAACCCCATTTCGACCTGTTTTAGCTCAAGTAAGCTCAAAATCTTGTTCAATAAGCTTATAATCTGTATTATAATGTTCATAATACTCTTAAGATCATATACGAACTCTTTTTAAAGCCTTGAATCTTCAAACCCGTGCGTTTTTTATTAAAACCTTAAAAACGACCCGTTTTGATTTTCTAGCTAACGAATCCTTTTTCTAAACTTTTGTACGTTTAGCACATTTTATTTAGCTTAATCAATAATCCAAATAACGGCAAATACATTTGGAACACAAAAATAAGCTTGCTGGATTTTTGACTGATTTGTAAATATTTTCCATGCAAATGGTATTATACGTAACTTTCGAAATTTATAACTAAGGGCAGAAAATGTCATTATTCTAAAGTTTATAACTATAAGGATCTGATCTTCCCAAGTCTAAAGTTAAAGGTTTAAATTATATATACTTTATAAATAAAAGACTAAACCTTAGTACAAAGTATTATAAACCAAGGTATATATGGCCTATTTTTTCAAACTTAAAAATATGACATATAATATTTTTATATAAATTATAAATATATATATTAATATTATAAAACCCGACACATTAATCGTTATTAATCATCGATCGGCGCATTATAAAACAATTACGTTATATATTTAACGTAATTTATCATCGGCTAACTTTTTAAGAAACTTAAAATCTTATTGTATCACGTTACTAGGGAGCTTTGGTATGCGTTTAATTACTCATACCTTTTACCATTAAAATCGGACTTAAATGACCAAAAACGTACCAAAAATACATTGTATTTGTATGTTTTCACTTATATTGTGTAGGAAACAGATATCCGACAAAAGGACGAAAAGCGTGGAAAAGCCAAAGTCAAATCGAAGCCAAAGTCAACAAAATTCAAAGTCAAAGTCAACCCGGAAAAGTCAACGATCAAAACCGGAGCCGACACCGAAGAATACTTAATGGGCCCACCCGAACCCATCTAATGGGCCGGGTAAACCCATTAGTATAATATTGAAGACCAAAAGTTTAAACAAAGGCCCAACTCTCTTTTAAGACAAGCCGGCCCAAAATATATAACTTAGGCCCAAACCATAACCCCCTAACAGCATTAGCCCTTAACCCCTAACTCGTTAGTCCTTATGGACTTGTGGTGCAAAACCATCAAACAACCTCAGGGGCTGTTTTTGCCATCTCTCCAAAAAATTTAAATCACACGACAAGGAACTAATTATTGGCAAACACAACAAACAAGATAAGGGGCTCATTTTGCCAAATCCCCAAACTCACCCCTGACAACACGCACACACCTGTTATAACCATCTTTCCCCCCCAAACCAACCTCCACTGTTCACGCTTCCCTGTCCCCCCTCCTCGACCACTGTTCACCCCTAGCCAAAAACTCATTAAAACTCACCCCCACCTCACAAAGGGACAAATGACACCATGGTAATCCTCCCTCACCTCATTGGACAACAAAGATCAAGGGTGTAGATCATTCACCTTGGGCTCAAAGGCAATTTGATGGCTAGGATGAACTTGGGGCTTACTCTCACACAACAAACACACCCTAGCTTCTGTCTCAGCAAAGAAACACAACTAGAAGAAGACAAAGATTGAAGAGAGGGCAAGCACTTAGTCGTTTTTATAAAAATAGGTTGTCTTGTAAGCCATTGGCTATCTAGTTTTTAGTAACTTAGTTTTCACCTAGTTAGTTTAATCCAGCAAATTTAGTTTTTAATTTTCCTTGTAATGTTTTCAAGTTAATGAAATTTAAATTTTCTCAAAATCTGTTTTAAGTTCTTATTCTTCTCAAGTGTTCTTATGTTTCATAAGCTAATATAAGCTCTCATTTAAGCTACTTTGTAAAAAAAAGGGGTTAATAACTCAATATATAAACTGTTAAGAAAAATCAAAAAAAAAATTCTCCCTCAAAAGTACCTCAGCTTAAACCGGATGATAAGCTAATTGTGAAAGAGCTTATAGACCTACTAGCTTGTCTTTTTGACAAGCTAGAGCTTGTAGACCATTCATTTTTCCCTGTTTTGACAAGGGATGGTAAGTCTTCTTATTTTTCCATTTTTGCTTTTTAATGTAGTAGTGCTTATCTTTGCTTATTTGCTGCTTATTTGTGTGTTTTTATGTGGTTTTATGCTTATTTGTCTTTATTTGTGCCTTGTAATCATTTATTTAAGTTTTTGCCTTTAACCCTCCTTTATATACCTTATAACTGCTTTTTTACTTATCGCTTATTTGTTGTTTTCTTTTACCTTATTTTTGCTCAACAATTTGTTTGATTAGCATCTGTCTTCAAAAGCCTTACCTTAAATCTTTATAAATCAGCTTTAAAGAGCACTTTAGAAAGTTAAGGGAGTGTTTGGGTCAAAGGAAAAAAAATGGGTCACTTGGGGTTTAAAACCATTTGGGTAACCCTAGCCATCTTTGGCAAACATTTTTAAGAGTTTTTTATCAGTTTTTGAAAAAGCTTAGAGTTAAAAAATTGTTTTTAAAGTTTTATCAAATTGTCCTTTGAATCTGTGTTGACAAAACTGATTCAAAGTGTTCAATTTGATTCAGCTTTTAAAACCAACCTTTGGAACTTGTTTTTGATTGTTTTTCAGACATAGATGCAGTAGGATTAGTTCCTTTTGGTTAATTCTTGTTTTTCTCAAAACTGTCAATTTTTCTTTAGCCAAACCTCAAGTTTCAAAAGACTTTTTTTTTCTTCCTTAAATATCAGCAGCTTTAACTTATTTGTAGCTTCTCAATTTTTGAGCACAAGCTCATTAGGAGCTTGTATCCATCTGTTTTAACTCCTTTAAAATTTTAAGCTCATTTGCCAGCTTATTTATAAGCCGGCTTTTAGCCCATTTTTCTTTGTTAAATCTCCCCTGGTGCTAACTGCTGTTTTAACATCTTCTTTTTGTTGCTTATTCTTGATCAAAATTTGTTTATCTTTGCATTTATAGACAGCTCATAAGCTGTTCTATAAGCCCTAGCAAGCCTTAAGCTTAGGACCCCCCCTCTGGGCTTAAAAAATAAGCCCAAAAGTAAAGCCCTTTGATTTTTGCCTGTAGTTTAGCCCTAATAGCTTATTTAGGTTTTTCCAGCTTAGTTGTGTCTATTTGATTTTTGCTTATTTTTTGTTTTATATTGGCTTATAAGGTCTAGTATTTCCTTTTGCCTTAGCTATTTTGATCCCTTTTAAGTAGCTAGTAGTTAAGCACACTTTTGGCATTAGTTTTAATAAAGTAAGTCTGCTAGCTTGTTGATTGCTTATGTAGCTTATTTTGCTTATTGGATTAGCTTTATTTATGGTTAGTTTTGAAGCTTATTAGGTATTTCTAAGCCTTTCTAGCTTATTTGGTTTTGTCCTTAAGCTATTTTGAGCTTATTTGCTTCTTAGTATAAAATTTTAAGTGTTTTTACCATTTCTAGCTTTTATGCCTGTTCTAGCTTATTTTCCTTGCTTATCTTTGTTTGCATTTGCTTATTAGGTTTAGTGCCCCACTTGTCTGTGCTTATTTCCATTTTCCATTAGCTTATTTGAGCTTAAACTGCTTAACAGTTAAGCATTTTTTGGACTTAGAGTAAATTTACAAACTGCCATCTTATTTAGCTTATTTCGTGCTTATTTGTTAGTTATAAAATTTTTTGTCTTTTTAAAAGTGCCTTATTTTCATATTATTTTAAAAGTCTTGTAAAAAAATGAGAAACAAAAACGTTTGGTATTAGGGGAGGCTCCCCCAAGTGAGAAAGACTCAACTTGGACCTCAACCCGCCATCAACCAACATTTTATAACACACTCAATACCTTATGCTACAATGCTCATCCGGTAGTAGTTGCAAAAATTTATTCTATAAAGGCCAATTTTGCCTATAAGACCCATAAGCTGTTTTCAGCTATTTCGCTTATTTATAAGCCCACATTTCTGTATTTTTGCACATTTTCCAATATTTTTTAACTATTTTTTATTCATTATTTTCTTTAAATATGTTTTTTAATTATTAAAAATTAAATAAAAATCAAAAAAAAATTTCTTTTTTAGAAAATTTTATTTTATCATATTACACTTAGGAAAAATAGAAAAACTTTCATAGGGTCATTTTTGCAAAATTTTATTTTTTAAAGAACGAGATTCGTTCCCGTGCTCGTTTTTCGTACTTTCTAGCTCAATTTAGCTCCGTTTTCGTTCTAGTTTTCTTTAAACTTCCTTTTTAGTCAATTTAAGTCCATTAAAAGTGAAAAAATCAATTTAGGCTTAATTTTGAAAAATTAGGGTTTTTAGTGTGTCGTTTTAGCTTCCCGTTTTCATTTTTAGCATAATTTGTGTAATTTTCTCGTTTTTAGTGTAGTTACTTTATTTTTCCCGTAGATTTAGAAATCCAATCCAAATCTTGTTTTATTCAATCATCAAATGTCAATCCAACTCTCAACTTTCCAATTCACTCTCGTTATGGGGATAAACGACCCGGATTATTCTCTACTACTTCCGGTTTCATTTGATTTTTCTTGTAATTATCCTTATTATATATTTATAAGTATTATATATTTATTTATATAAAAAGGGTTAATCAAAGAGTTAATCAATTTTTGGCGCCGTTGCCGGGGAGGAGTGAAAGCGTTTGTCGTTTCGAAGTTTGATTATTTGTGCTTGAAGTTTGTGAATATTTACTTATTATTATTATAAAAATAAAAAATAAAAAAAAGATAAAAATATTGTCTTTAATTATCAATAAAAATCACAAGTTGGTAAAAGAACACCAACATATAATACTTTCAACTGAAGTATTATCCATTAATAAGTTCCCGAACAAAAGAATCAAAAACTTACCTTTTGTGTCACTTGCGAGGTACGGTTCACCTTTTAAAAGATAAACAAACTCAAAGAGGGGTATAAGGCGGGTTGTTCCTAGGAACTACGACCCTAAAGGAAAAAGGTTTTTAATAGCTTCGCGCTTTCCTATTCCTCCGCTCCTTTGTGCGTTTTTCTTTTCGAAGAGTTACCGAGAAGCTTGTTTAGTAATTAGGTTAAGTTTGTCATATTTTCGTTGTCCGTTATTAAAATAAATTGTGAATTCATTTTTGATAAACCAAAAAGAACAAAAAAAAATTAGTGTAAATTTTCTTTTTATATTTTAGTGCATGCGCTTCGTTCTCAATCCCGTAATCTTGACCGTCAACAACAACAAGCCCCACTGGCTTTTGTTGAACCATTTAATCTTGAAGAACCAATTGAAAATCCAGCTCCTCCCGTAGTTACGATGGACGATAATCGTACTATGGCTCAATTGCTCGAAGCACCCACCGAGGGTTACGAGGATGCCATCGTTGTGCCCGAGATCACCGCGGACAACTTTGAGCTTAAGCACGGTTTGCTTACCCTCGTTCAAAACAAACAATTCTTCGGACATGACAAAGAAGACCCTCATGCTCACATCCGTTATTTCAACAAGATCACTTCTACGATGAAGTTCCCGAACGTCCCGAGTACGTCGGTAAAGCTTATGCTTTTCCCATTTTCCTCGAGGGTGCCGCCCGGATTTGGCTTGAAAAAGAACCCCCTCGATCGATTCTAACATGGGACGATCTTGTTTCGAAATTCATCAACAAATTTTTCCCTCATTCTAAAACAACAAATCTTCGAAATGAAATCACGAGATTTCAACAAAGATTTGATGAGACGTTTTATGAGGCATGGGACCGATTCAACGATCTTCTTCGGGCATGTCCACATCATGGATTTTCGGAATTGCATCAACTCGATACATTCTATAATGCCTTGAACTCAAATGATCATTGATTCGTAGAATACCGCCGCGGGTGGTAACTTTTTGGATAAAATGCCTCGTGATTGCCTAAGAAACATTGAAAGCAAATCCCAAAGTTCATAAATTCACGTAACAAACCGTTTGTTGCAAAAGTATAGTTCGAGGCACTTCGTTACCCCCGTAATGTCCTTCCGATGTTTGCTGAATTGAAAGATATGGTGCAAGCTCTAACTTCTGATAAAAATCCCAAGCTCCACCCGTGAAAGCGGTCGAGGAAAGTTGTCTTACGAAATAGGTTGTTCAATGACAAACAATTTCCTTTCAACTCTCAAGACCATCTTAAGTTGACGAAACCAGTCATTGAAATTGTTTCCAGAAATTTCAAACATCGACCTAAAAGTCGAATGGTTTATGTTTTAGACAGGTAGTGCAATTTATAAAACATAGTAAAGTTCAAGAATTAGTATTTTTGATAATACTCCTTGAAGAAAATTAACTACCCATGTTTAATCAAACAAACAATTAATTTTCTACAAGCTAGGATCCTACTTGACGTACCACCACTACATCAGTTGATCTGCTAGTGATGGTGTACTCAAAAGGTAATTGACGATCAATAATTGTCACCGGTGCAATTCCTAAACCATATGGGACTTACTTTATTACAATAATATCTAGTAAGCATGTTTCATCCCATCTATGCCACGTGTTAACAGGTCTAACCACAACAACGCTAAGTTGTCCAATTTTAAAACAGTAATTATGTAACACTCACCGTCTCACGGAAAAGCGTATAATTACCTTGTGATTGCAAATCTACATGCGTCTCACGCATAGGTAAAGAGCAGTCTACAAGTGTCTTTATAAATTGGATGGCAAAAACTTAGTTGAAAAGGGTATTTTATTTGACGTGTCAAATATGTACGAAGAAGCATGCATACATCTTCGTAACATTTATTTTAATAAAAACTTTTACTCAATTAAGTTATTATTACGGTATCGCATATTATCCTTGTATCTTATACATAAATAGTGATACCTTAAAATTGACGATTCAACGTGTGTTTAAATGTAAAGATTTTCTTTTTATCGCGGGAAGAATAAAGATTAAAGAATGATTATAAATTCATTCAAACCATCGACATGTCGCGACTTCCTACATAGTATACAAAGGTAAGGAAACTACAACGTAGTCAGGTATTATAGTGGTAATGGTATCTAACAAGACCCAAATCTTGATAGTCTCCCCGCCTTATCCTTGCAACTATATAGTATTTTTGCAAATTACATCATTGATAAAATTAAAACTTAATGTAAAATCACTATAACTATAAATTGCTAGTCTAATCATGGAAGATTTTACACCGGATGTAAGCCGGATCCATTTTTGACTTTTGCAATATATAGTCCATGATAAATCTTATTTCGATAATCATTAGTCATGTTTATTTTTGTTTTCAGAAAAACTCTTTTATTTTCTCACAAGTCAAGAACTTAAAATAAAACCAATAAACATCAACTAAGCTAAATAACATTTATTTAAACACACTTAACAATTAAGGCATGCAAACATTAAATATGATCCTAATTATCTAATAATAAAACATGCATTTATTCATATAAGGCTCCTTCGTCCTATAAACTCCGGCCACATACATCGAAACAATCGATTGCGTAAGCCTTATATAAATACATACCACATAGCACATAAAACTTTTTAACTATTTTTAGGCCCCATTGATTCACTAATAAGGGTCTTCCCGAATTTAGAATCAGGATCTTACAGTTAAGAAAATATTTAAATATTTATGTGTATTTTAATCATTTTAAAACATATCTATTTTAACAATTAACAAGTTATCATATCTATATCAAATCCTTGATCAATTTGCATGATTTTAGCATGGATCCTTATTTAACAATTACAAAAACTTAAAATACAATTAACAATTAAGATATCAAGTTTTTATATAAAGTTGCAATACAACCTAAATTCGTTAATTAATTTTATTAACCTTCATGTTATATCCCCCCCCTTTTTTAAAGACAAAAAAACGCCCAACTGTGCATAAAAAATTAATTATGAAAACTCTAATTTTGTCTAACTTAAGTTCTTGTAATTAAAGATTCTCACGATGGCTCGTGATGCACACTGTTGGGTTTTAGGAATCTAATTAACAATTAAATTAAACAAGTAGCGCGGCATATATTGGTCACGTGTAGAACACAATAATTAACAGATAGAAAACTTGTACCTTTTAGCGGAAACGATACACCGTTTATAAGGTAACCGTAACACCGTCTTCTTATGACGCGTGTGTATAAATACCACGCAGAAACCACAAAGAATCAAAGTATGATTCCTCTAAGCTTCCACAACACTTACGTTCTTTAGCAATACAATTAAGTATGCTAGTACTAGGTTGTGATAAGCAATAAAACCACCACGTGTCTCGTAGAAAATCTATCGATTGAAAACCCTTGTGGTGTTTTTTCCCCTTGGATCGAAAACCAACACAAGAAACCGAAAACCCTTTTGAGTTTGGTTGATCGATTAAACAAAAGAGAGGAGAGAGATTAGGGATTATATTTTCAAGGTACATTTAACAATGAATCCCTTAACCTCTATTTATAGGCTAAATTCCTTGTCCTTACAAGGAAAACCTTCTCACCTTCTTAATAGGGGTTTATGGCCAATTAAAAAGAAAACCGTTACTTTCTTTTCCTTAAATGCCATATTAATAACTCATTAAATATTTACTTTAACTATTTAACATAAGTTATGCTTATCACATAAATATATTACATTTAATATATTTTTTAATTGTTTTACGTATTAACGCGTGCGTCCCCTTAGGCTCGAATAAATAATCCGGACATATATTAATTTATACTTGGACATATTCCAACAATAGACACTACAACGCTTCTTCGCAAATAATACCTACAACGTGTGGAATTGTTGAGAGTAGAGTTACGGGAACAACTGTTTGATGGAAAACGACTTTCACGTTAGGTTAAGAGAGCATTTTTCGTAGAGAATTCCTCGTTCCCGCGGTGGATTCTAAATTTGTGGGGCCCTATCTATTCCATCTCCCGAGTAATACCGGATCGCAGAGTTATATCACGAAGCCTACAAATAGTTTGTTAACCATTAAAACCACACACACTTTTGGTGATATATTGTTTCACGAATGATTGAGCAGTTTACACACGTAAGAAAATAATATACTTATAGAGAAATTAAGGAAATCCCCAAGTATCCCTTGGACAATTCCACTCACAAAGATATATATATAGAATACGTATATTAAACCGGGTAAGTATGATCACCCGGGTCGTTTCCCCAATGACTCGTGCAATGGAAACCTCGTTTAAGTTTGGATCCTGATTTGAATAAGAAAAGAGATATTTTTGATTTAATTATACTACTAAAATTAAAGGCACAATTAAACAACTAATTAACAAATTAAACTAATTACGAAAGTAAATAAAATGCGACATTTAAGAAAACAAATGCAATTTAAATCCTAAAATTATAAACTAAATTCCCAATTCTAAATTAATGCTAAAGAAAATTTTAGGAAAATTAAAAATATTTTTTTAAAGGCTTTTTGGATTTTATATGAATTAAACACTAATTAATCTAAATTAAATCCTAAAAATAGAAATTTAATTGATAAAAATTAAGAAAAATACTTTTTAAGCTAACTTAATCCTAAATTACTTAAAAAGATGAGAAAAACATTTTTTATCACTAATTTTTCTATTTAAAAGGTTAAAATTAAAAAACTAAAGGTTTGAAAATTAAATGTTTTAAAACTAAATTTGAAAATTAATTTTTAAAAATATAAAACTTAAACTAAAAATTCTATAAAAATACTTTTTATAAAGAGAAAAAATGCAGAAAATTAATTTTATTAAAAGCCCTAATTTTAAACTATTTATTAAAAACTAATTTAACTAATTAAACTAAAAAACTTAATTTATTATTTATAAAAAAACTATTTTTATAAAACTTAAACTAAATCTTACCAAACACATGGGCCGAAAGTGCCATAACAGAAAGTTAAGGGTAGGCGGTGTAAATTTAGATTTTATACTAAAAACACAAAGTTTGAACTTATGGCAGAATTAGTCCCTTAACCTAAGGATTTAACTAGACTAACAATTAACTAACAAGGACTTACTACGAAAATTAAAAGGACTAACAGAGTAACTAACAAGGACTAACAGTGTAACTTTAAACTAACAGAAACTATTAAAATGGACAAAACAGGCCCCTGAAGCAACTAGCAATTAACAACCAGCATCCTTTTTTAATCAAAAACAGCTTATTAACTAGCTTTTTAAGAAGCTAAAACTTAACTCTACTTATTTAAATTAAGCTGAATAAGCTTATTAAGCTTATAAGCTCTAAAAGCTTAGTAATCAACCTATCAACTATATCAACAAAGCAAAATAAAAGGGCACTTGACAGAATTTAGACTACTCAATATTATGCTTAATCAAACATTAAGCAAATCCCACAGCTTATCTATACTCTTATGAAACAAATAACAACTTATTAAGAAAAAGAAAAAGAGCAAATGTAAACTTAAATAAGGTGTACCTTAGATTCAGCAAGAACAAGAAAGCATTAACAGCTTATTCTGAGCTTATGGCTTATTCACATAAGCTCATATCAAACCAACAACAATCCTAACTAACCTATGTGCTATCCAATAGCTCTAAACCCCTTGTTACCATAGCAGCCATCCAATTCCATGTTGGTAACAAGCCTTGATCAAATAACAGCAATAACAAACACAAACAACATGATTTCGACAGAATTTAAATGAAACAATTTAATATGAAATAACACTTTTATTAATACTGAAATAAGTTTCTTACAATAAAAATAACAGGAAAATTGAAATTACATAAAGACTAATTAACAACTTGAATCGAAAAGATTAAACTACTTAAAAAAAATAAAACTGAAAAAATTTAAAACACTAAAAAATTACATCCCTCAGTGCTGGAATGAGGGGTATTTATACCCGAACTTGAGCTTCTCGATCCTTCTTCTTGCTTCAATCTTGGCCCTTGGTTCTTTCTCTCTCCTTGTAAGCCGTAGATGAGTATCAACCCGGATCGATGATGTGGACAGTGTGTTAGATATGTGAGTGTATACACTCACATACGTCACATCATCCAATCAAATCGTTCCATTTAGCCACGCTGGATTGGGATAGGGGATGATTGAAAGCGATGGGTGGGTTAAGGATTGTGAGGGAGATATTAACCCCATGGTTAATTAGGGTTTGGGTGAAGGGTTAATCGAACTAGGGTTCATGTGTTCGTGTGGTGTTCTTGTGTGTGTGAGTGAGTGAATCACATTTGGGGTAAAATGAGTGTACAGTAACTGTTAAAGAGTGTAAGTATCACCGGGTTGGTCGGGTTGGGGGTTTGGCTATGATTGGACGAGAGATGGATCACGGGTAGATTTGACCCGGGTCAAGACCCGCGACTTTTGTAATCTATAGGGAAATTGCATAACCGGCCCTTGTGTTTGGGCAAGCACTATTAAGCTTAATAAACCTTTTTCACTAATTGCAAAATTACCCCTTGAGCTTATAAAACAATGGAGTTGGGTTTTGTCTGAATGTGGTTTCTTGCAATTGACTGTAGAAGGCTGAGGCATGATTTCTCTGGCTTTAATTAACATTTAATTTTAATCTATTCTCCTTTTTATCTAATGACATTTGTGTTGATTCTAGGTGTTTATTCATTATTTATGACAATGATTGCATATCATTGCCATAATTTTCTAATAAAATAATAAATAAACAGATTTCATGCAGCCCTAGTGTGTTTAATTATGTGTGTAACCCATAAAACACCAAATGAGTTGGCTCGTGATGCCACTGTTGGGATTTGATAATCAGTTAACCATTAACACTATGAGTACGCAGCGGATATGGATCATGTTTGGTTCATATAGTTAACACACAATAAATAAAACAAAAGGGAACAAGAAAACTAACCCTCGAAGACAACTGCAAATAAACGAAACCGAGATCTAGAAACTAGTGACTAAATTGTCACATCTATGGTTGCTCACACAACACGTCGAACAAGTACGTCACGATGCTAGTCGTTACTTCACGTCTCTCAAACACCAAGTGTTACTTTTGTTTCTTGAACCGAATATCACAAACAACCCGTGTTTAATACTTGTTCTAGATCCGATCCAAATACCAAGTGATATGCGTTTGGATCGAACCAAGAAACAAACAAAAAAAGAAAAACCCAAAACTGACCTTCGTGGGGCTCGTACCCAGGTCTGCTACAACAAAAGTGAATAGCACAACCATTGGACTACAAATCCTTTGGTGTACAAACATTCTGTTGAATAAGCATTTATGTCAAAACATCACATGCATGTAATTTGCATGGATATCACTCCATACGTATACATTAATGTATATATTAGGGGTTTTGCCTTTTGTTATAAAGTAGGAGATAACAAATGAATAAGATGTTGTATTCGGATGTATAGGACGAGTAATTTTCTGTGATGTATGTGTCGTCCATAATGACTTAGGGGTGAGGGGTTTATATACCCTTCAAGCCCTAATCATGATAGAATTAGGAAACCTCTTTTTCATCCTTATCACAACTCTCCTTTACCCTTATCTTCAAGAACCAACGAACCTAGACACTCTCTAGAATCTTCATGGCTGGCTACAACACTTAGGCACCCATATGATTCATGTCTTGTCGTTTTAGGTCCTTTGGTTTACAATAGAAACATACGTGAAGTATTAAACGCACTCTAAGTGTCTTAACGTGTGTGCCCCCAATAGGCTCACACATTTCTAGTCGTATATTGCTAATCCAACTAACATATTCCAACAGCTCCCACTTGGGAGTTGGAGTAGCAGACTGCCCATATACTAACGACGGAAACGTCTAGCAACACTCACATTCGTTTTTAAAACTAGAAATGTCTGAGATCAAGTTTCATAAACATTCTCAGTAGCATGGTTATATTTCTCTTGCTATAATCATCCATTTGTTCAAATACCGTTAAACCATGGATATGGATCCTAACTCATTCCATATAGTTTAACCATTTAGATTCTTGTTATATAACTTAATACAGATTTACCAAATGTAATCAAGATTCATCTTGCATTACCCTTTGGGTGCGGCCACACAATTATCTGATTAATTCTGGAGAGGCGCCAATGGTATCATACTGCACATCAAGTGGAGGAACAAATTCTTTGTTGAATACAAGTGTTGTGAATGCTGCTTCACATCACTTCCAATAATAGCCTTTATATCTACCATTTTTAGGTTAACGTGTGACTTAGAATTAAAAAGTGATATCCATAAGGATGACTTAACTAACCATATTCGACATCTTACTCATGACTACAGATCCAAAAGTAATTAGTCAAAAGTTGGGGTGTCCAATATGCATCCCTTGTGAATAACATATGAGTTTGGCGAGAACCATCCATATATTCAAAGAATATAACCAACAATCACATTTGTCTTGTGTAACAATACTCCCATATTGTTAACCGACAATGGACATATTTAGAATAACATCATTCAAAGATTAAACATGCAAATATAGGATAACAATTATTATATGTATAAATGACAAATACCACGTATCTTCATTCATCAGAAAGTAAAAATTGTCTTACATCCCAATTATCCAAATACTAAAAATAGATTTTCGTAAGACTAATTAGTAAGTTGAATTCTAATGTTTCCAACATCCTCAACTCCTTCTGTCCACGACATCTAAATAGTCATCTGAGTAAACTTTCTGAATACGTGTTTCAAATTCACAAATTGTGAAGAATTTGATCGCTGTGATGAGTGTTGTATGTATATTTGCATACTATTGCAAGAATCATAGTATGGAAATGTGACAGTACCTTAAGGTATTTGTAGTCACCCACATACTTATCTTAGACAATTATCTTTACAGTTTCTTAAAATGTCAAGTATCCTTATTCTTCAATGTGTATTGCAAAAATGCTCTTGGTTGAGCATATCTAGTGAGTAGATTTATCATGAAAGATGAAATCCTACTATGATTGATTATTCTCTAGCATCAGTGTACACAAACAACTCTATGCCTTATATAATTCGTAAACTTTGTTTTAACAGTCATCTAAATCACTCTCAATTATAAATAGTTGTTAACCGCCATCTAAATCACTTAACACATAACTCGTCACAAGGAGTATGATTACGTGTGTAATATTAGACATGTTCAATTCCAATTCTCTATAAGTAACAGTTGTTTAAAGAGTTTCCCATAAAGTGTTTTTTCAATCATTGAGCATCACATGGCCTATCACATATAAGCAATTAAAACAGACAGAAAATTGGAGTAAAATTGAAGACAAACTCTTATATTGAAAGCAGTAATCATATAATGCCTCGAGTTCTCAAAAGAGTCTTCCCCAATTGGAGAACCATAAGACTCTCACTAGGTTTTCGGCTAAAGTACCTAGATTGCCACATCTATCATATAGCATGGTTGCGTGAGTCTTAAGGCCTAGATAAATCAAGAATAAAATAACATGGCAACTTAATTAACTTTTAATTTAAATCTATTCTTTCAATTTATCAAGTAACATTAGCATTGATTCTAGGTGTTTATTCATTATTTATGGCAAGTATTGCATATAATTGCCATAATTTTTCAATAAAACAATAAATAAACCAAGATTTCATGAAGCCCATGTAAGGAACAAAGTGACTAAGAAGTCACCTCTACGAGTGCTCACACAAACACGTCCAACGAATGCGCCCGGATGCTATTCCAACTTCATGAGTATCCCAAACAACAATTGTATACCAAACCTGCTAAAAATAAGTACCGAAAATATCCCAAATAACCTGTACCGAAAATCAGTTGGGTAGCCTAGGGTTTTACCGAATTCGGTTCTACCGAATTAGGGTAAACCCAACCGAAAATCACCAAAACAACCCTAAACCAGTTTCTTTCAGTTCTATTAAACCAAGACAAAGAACTAGCAACAACCTTGTGGGATCAAATTAGACACGAAAAATCTGTAAATTAGGGTTAACCGAATTTGTAGAAACCGAAAAAACAAAGAACCCGAATTAGGGGTTTGATTTATTCGGCTGGTTTAATGAAGAAGGAGATGGAATTTGCTTTGGGAGTGTTGTTGATGCTTGTGTCTGTTGTGTAAGAAGAAGCTAGGGTTAAGGTCCTTTTATAACCTCCAAACCCTAAATTGTGTAAGACTTGGAAACCCTTAAGTTATGTCTTATCACAACCTCTCCATAATCCTTACACCATCAAATGCACCTAGAAAACTCTCTAAAAACTCATGGCGGCTACTTCACTAGGGGACCATTAGGTTTCATGTCTTGCGCATTTAGGTCAGTTGGTTTACAAATAGAAACGTAACGTGAAGTGTAAAACGCATTCTAAGTGCTTAACGCACTACTACAAAAAAGGCTATAAACACCCCTTAATAGAGACCAGTTATTAAATAACCGGTCTATATAGTTAAAAATTTACGGACATAGGTAACATAAGACTGGTTTTTTAGAAAATGACCGCTATTTAATACACAATGTACAAAGAAATTGGTTGTCTTGAAAAAAATTAGTTTGTATACATAGTCAAAGACATTGGTTTTCATGAGAAGACCAATTTCTCTGTGTTTTTTTATCAACACTGTTTTTTGGCATAAAAACCAATGTGGAAACTCCTTTTTTATTCCAACATTACTACTGAAGTTTTTTCTTTCATAATACACTGTATTTTACTCCTAGAAAACATGACTATGTTCTCGACAAAAAAGCTAAGATCGAAGAAGTTTAATATATTTAATCTGAATTATGAAATACATAACTCATTAATACTTTATCAGAGCGGTGCAAAAAAAATAAATTCCTAACATTACTTCTTTTAAGTTTTTTTTTAAGATTAAGAAAAAATATTTTTACTTTGCATGTAGTAGAGATGTACAACCGTTGGATAAATAAAATAAAGTATGCCAATAAAAGATAAATGGGTGGGAGGTGACTATTTCCTCCAAAATGAAATTTCTAGCGCTACATTTTTTCTCCAAAATGAAATTTCTACCACCACATTTTCCAAATGAAATTTCAAGTTTTTTCAACATCCCGCCAATTTCACAAATGATACCCCACCACTACCGTTCCAGTTACACATTGCCCTCCCTATGGCGTAGACTTGAATAACTAGCAAGTCTTAGGTTTATTACACTACACTTCATCCAAGCAAATTAAATCACTCAAACTCTCTCAAACACCATACAACCCACGGCTCAATAATATTAAGCTAGGGTTTCACATAAATTATTCTACAAGTATTCCAAGTGTTCAAGCATTCATTCTAAGTATATCTAAGGTGATTGGGGTTGATTTGGAAGCTTGGGTTTGTGATTAAGCAAGGGTTTGAAGCAAGAAAAGAAATTAGGGTTTCATTAGGGTTTTAATCTTGGGTTTACTCTATTGGGTTCAAGCTTAAGTATAAGCTTGTGTTCAACAATCCTCTACACTTCTATAAGGTCTATTTAAAGATTAACATTTCCATTTATTCATATTTCTTACTTTATATGCTTGTTATATATGTTAAACACCACCTAGGTTTAATTTGATGATTTATGAGATATTACAAGACATATATAGGTTCGAATTTTATAAGTATAATGATGAAATAATACATGAAATGGAAGTACACACTTAATATAAGTACTAGTTGATTTATGAGTTTAGTTTGTAAATTATTTTGTATTGAAAGTTAATTACAAGTTTATGCATAAAAAGATCACGAGGACATGGATTTCAATTGGACAAGTGTTATGGACTTTTAGAGGACTTAATAGATGTAAGATATATGGTAGAAAACTTGGTAAAAGATTTGTACAAAAGCTCTTAACAAAAGGAATGGTAAAACTTGTTTTATAAAAAGAAAACATACAAACTGTTTTGGTACCTTTCTGTTTGAATTCGTGTATAAACATGTATATTTTATGTTTTATTTAATTAGTACTTATCACAAGGATCGTAAGCATATAAGGAACTTGAAAAACCGAGCTATAACGAAAAAGATATGACATTTTTAAGTTTACAATAATTAAATGTATAAAAGTATTTTTATAAAAGTTATTTTATAAAAATATTCACTGTTTCAGATCTGATATATTAAGGGAGATATTTTATAAAGATAGTACTTTTCATGACGAATCCAAACATGTAAGAAACTCGAAAAACGGATTTAAAATGAAGGTGATACGTTATTTACAAGTTTAAGTTAAAAAGTATTTTTATAAAAGTAAATTTATAAAAATAGGTTACTGTTCACGACAGTATACTGTTGGGAAATAATTTTCATAAATAGAGCTTTTAATTACGAAGACGTGGACATAGGAATCACTAAAAACCGAATTAAAACGAACGAGATACAATTAAAATACGATTTCAATAATTAAAGTTATAAAAAGTATTTTTATAAACTTTCACTTACTGTTACTGTTCATAACAGTACCAAACCATATTATAAATATAAAATTTGATTAGACTTTTCAAATACGAATCCATACATATAAAGAACAAGCGAAACGGATTAAATATGAGTAAGTTATGACTTTTGGAAGGTTACGACGATTAATTATATAAAAGTAGTTTTATATAATTTTATAAAAAACAATTAAAGCTACTGTTCATCAGGGGCATAAATATTATAAATATAATATTTTGATATATTTTCTTAATACGGAGCCATGGATATAATTAACGTGAAAAACGGAGTTTAAACGATAAAGATTTATAAAACGTATGCACTATTTTTTATTTTGTGACACTATTTTATAAAAAAACAATGTAATACCCAATTATTATATCAGTATATAATCATAAAATAATATTAAAAACATGTATTTTAACAACAGTTCAAATGTTAGACGAAAAACCCACACTTTATGTTACGGATACAATTTACAAAAACACTTTATTCATAATGTACGGTTTTTTAAACATTGTTGTGAATTTTAAACTAAACCAAACACCTATTAGGTGGTGGTGTAACTATATTTTTAATAAAACCCCTTTTTCTGTGATGTAGTATTATTAAGTACATTGTACTCATACGACCTACATTTAATTAGGTTGCGTTCGGATTTCGCTTGTCGACTCACTCACTTGATTCATATTATCAACACTATTCACTAAGGTGAGTTCATAGCCCCATGTTTTTACAATATCAATGATTTATAACTTTTGGGGTGAGAAACATGCATTGTTTTACAAATTGGACGCAAGTGTTTTTAAAACATTTCTCATTGATTACGTGGTTTGCCTAAGCAGTTGATAACCCACTGTGACCCGATTATCATGAATGGTCAATTACTATGTTCTGTGAGCTGCGATTTTATAAATTGATTATTTGGGATTGACATCCCCGTTCGGGTGAGTTGCGCTCACTGTGCCGGTTTGTCGGACAACGGACGTATACCATGTCGGATTTGAGATGTTGCGAGTTAAAACATCATCAAGGGCAATGTAGGCAATTTATATTGCAATTCATACATGTCGAGCTTCAGTATCATGAGCTTACGGAAACATAATTAATTTTTGTGATTTTTGCATCTATTGCATTATTTACACATGTAAATCTTGCGTCTCTACCTATATAACCTAACCTTATGAATTTCACCAAACTTTATGTTGACGTTTTAAAGCATGTTTTATCAGGTCAATGAGGCACGAGGTACTAAGGATACATTGGGATACTCTCTTGGGAGTTAGCATTAAAAGTTTGGAGTCATTTCATTTGGGATTTTTGTTATGATCTAAAATCTTTGTTATCAAATGTTGAACAATTTAAGCCGTTGCGCTTTGTATTAAACAATTTTAATAAATCCAATGTATCGTATTTTAAACGACTCTTTTAGAGGGTGTTTCATTGCTTTGTGCTATTGATCTATGAAAGTAACCGCTCCGGACTCATTTATTCGCTGCGACCCCAATTTGGGGGTTGTTACACCATGGCGTACTCTTGTCTTACTTTCAGAAGTCGATCACTCTCATCACTAGGATTTTTTTAGCCTTTAAAGTGAGATAGAGCTCTCCTTTCTCTTTTAGCTTTATGACTATTTCGGAAGAAATATTTCTTGATAATCATTCTCATGGGACTGTGAGGTTAACCAATGAGCTCATCTAAGAGATAGTGATGTTAGTCTTTACGACTCTTCAATCGCCGTGACTTTTGCTATACATTTTAGGATGTGAGCTTAAGGAAACTTTTCTAAATAGGTTCTTGCTAGAATAACTTATCAAGAGCTTTTAGACTAGTATATAGTTTTTAAATCTAGCCAAAAGCACTATCTTTATATTCGTCTTCGGAAATGACGAATAGTTCATATTGTTTGAACAAAAGGTCGATCTTATTTTATATTTAACTTGGATTATTACTTGATGGGTTGATTACATCGTTTTCCAATATCTTTTGCCGTATTACACTTGAAAATTCTTTTTTTATTTTTTTCTTTGGCCAGAGCATTGTAAATAACTATTTTGGTCATTATTTGTTCGAAGCTTCTTTTAAGGTCATCAGTTTGTTTTTCAAAAAGGGACAACATCAATCATTTTGTTGTTTGTGATTTGGATAATGGTGAAAATCACCGTTGATAATAACATGCCAAAGATCTAGATCTTTTGATTTAACATATGTCTTCAAACTATTTTGCCAATAAATAAACTATCACGTTCAAAAAAGTGGATGGTCTTTGCATTGGATTGCCTTTAGGTATTGTCAAAATCCATTAGATTCGTCCAGACGTGAAAATACAATTATATTTTAATATCTTGAGTGTTCTTGGATTCTGAGATACAAAAATTGTGGAATAGAAGGGGGGGGGGGTGGGGGTGTTGAATAGTTATACAGTTCGTTTTTTACGTTTAAAAGGTTGCTTTCATATATTTAGATTCGAGTTTTATGTTTAACCAATCAACAATATGAACCAACAATATAACAATCTAAGCTAAGACTAAGTAACAATGATAATAATAATGAAGAGATAAGGAAAAAAACAATCAAACCAAGACGCCAAAATTTTATAGTGGTTCGGCTACGAAGCACCTCTTCGCCCTACTCCACGCCCCGAGCATCTTACTCTAGATTTCACTATGTCAACAAGCTCCCTTTAGGCGGAGAAAACCGTTTACACGTCGCTTACGTTGTTTTTCGACATTAAGCTAAATGCCGAGTCATAATCTTAGCTAGAACCAATCTACCACTTCACAAGATATACACAATCACAAGATCTACACTATCGGGTTTACACACAATCCGAATCACACTAATACACAAGATAATTACAATAGAGATTTGGTACTTAGAAGAAGAAATAAGAGATCACTAAATAACACTTCGTTTCTTCGCGAATACGAATGTTCTTCTCTTGCACTTGATAGAAGAATGAGAAGGGTGAGAAGAGATTAGATCACTTGAAACAAGATCTAAGGATGTTAGTGATCAAGATATTTTAGAGAGAGAAAGAAGGTTTTAAGAGAGAGAAAGTTATCAGAAAAATTCGTGCAAAGAGGTGTGTTTTTCTGCGAGCAATAGTGCAGTATTTATAGCCAGGAGTTTCAACGGTCACCTGGGGGCGGTCTCGGCGGTCCCAAATATATCTGGGGGCCGCCAACCCTATAAGGGGGACGCCATGTAGATTCCGCTCCCGTTTTTGTCTTTTTGTGGTGAATGTTGTATCTGGTATGGAACCTTTCATTTTGGGGGAAAAAATTGATTTTCAAATTTAAGTTTTTAAATAAAACTTTTCTTTTAATTAGAAAATATTTTGTATATGTATTTTTGTGAAAATACTTTTGTAGAATAAAAGTGAAGGTTAAGAGAAAAATATTTTCTCATCAAATAAGAGAAAAATATTTTCTTAATCACTAATCATACTTAATGATTTTGTTTGTCCATACATTAAGTGATCACTAATCTTAGCAATGGAATTTTAAGATTAATAATTTGTGAACGTTTATTTTTATCATAATAGTTTTTACATTTTGTTATTATCAAAATATTGAGAGGTCGAAAAATATAAATAACGTTTTTAGACATTATTTATATTAACAAGTTTATAATATTTTTTTATTTCTTGTTACTATTACAAACTTTATATGATGAATTAATTAATTAGTTAAAGATGAAAACCGTCATTCTAAAAAATTAGGAAAGATAAATATGTAATGATCATTTTTTTAAATGTGTATTTTTTTGTCAATGAATAATAATTTTAAGACATAAAGAGTAAAATTTAAGACATTTTAATCACTTAAACAATAAAAACCATTCACACTCACTAAATTTTCTTTTAATCAGTAGAGATAAAATGACAACTATTATTCTTAGACATCCTGAAATAGAAATAACAGGTATATAATTTTTTGACGACTGACGAGTATTTACAATAATAGTTAAGGGCTGTTTGATAAAAAATATGATTCAGTGCTGAATGAATCAAAGGTGCTGAATGATTCCAAGATGCTGAGTGAATTTGATTCTGAGTAAAAATGATTGTTTGGTAATTGTTCTAAATGATCAATCTGAATTGACTGAAATTACCAATTTAACATTCTGTCTAGTTTTGTACTGAAAAAATATAAATTTGATAAACAAAATTATCAACTCGAACAAAAATATAATATCAAAAATTAATGTTGGAGTAAACAACAAAATGTAAATAGTCTTGTCAAAAGATCATAAAACAATACAAATTACGAACTAATCTTAGGTTGTAGCATTTAAAAAACAACACATTAGCAATCTGATTACGGAGATTAGCCATACATTCATTTTTCTTGAGGACCCCATTGTGCGTCGTCCTTGTCCCCCACCTCCTTTACCTTGTTGTTCAGTAGTAAACATGGTGTTTGCATCTCTCTTCAAAAATAATTGATCGTGAATGTTGCATTTCCTTATAAAGTTGTTGGTTTTTTATTTAAGAAAATACGCAAACGCGAAACTTTTAAAACTCTTGTTACTTACAACAACAACAATATGTTATTTGTGTGACAAACATCGCTGATTAAAAAGAACGAAGGCTGAACAATGATAATCAATACCCGTTTCAATAAAATAAAGTAAATAAATAATTACCACCTTATAGCATTTGTCATTTTAACACAATAGTTAATAAAAAATATTATTAAAAAATAGTCAAAGTTCATGGAATGCTAGATAGAAAAGACCTGATATGGATATTACATTTTTTTAAATATATAAAGAATGAAATTTAAGTATTTGAGCGTGGCTTTGAAGGAAAAAGAGAGGCTATATGAATAAAATGTCATGTCTTGGTTTAGAGACCCCTCTCAAGCAAAATCGTTCAGAGGCTTATGGAATAACTCAGATAGTTTAAATATTTTATCAAACAAGCAAGCCTTTGACCGAATTAGTGTTGGGCTCTGAATTAGTTCATTAAGAAGCAAACAAACACACCCTTAGACAAAAACGTATAATTCTTTTAATCATCTTGTTAGTCAAAAACGTATAATTCATTTAATCATCTTGTTGATAAAGTGAATGTCACTTATGTTTTTTTGGTTGCGGTTTTCGTTCAGAGCCTCAGGTGTCGTAACACGGTAATACCATTTTTTGGGTGTCACATTAGCGCCACATCAGCATAACACCAACACCAACACCACTCCTCTAATTATAACACCAAATAACACCACTCACCTCTTTATTTTCATAAAACCCCCTAAACAATTATTTCATTATTTTAACAAACTAACTATTTTCATTATAATTAAAACATACAAATTACATTAAAAAAACACATTACGAAATTAAAAAAAAAATTACGAAATAAAAAAAAACATTACGAAATTAAAAAAAAAAATTAACTTTTTTTTATATAAAAAAAAAACTAGCCGTTAGGGGGGTAAAGTGAAACTTTTCAAAATTGGGGGGAAATGGGTAAAATATAAATAAAACGTTTCAGGGGGTAAAATGAATTTTTTTTTAAAACACCCCCCAACGCGCGTTGGCCGGCCAACGCCGGACCCAACGCCGTTGGGCAACGCCGGCCAACGGTGTAGTAACGCCGGCCAACGCCGTTGCCGGCGTTACTACACCCAACACTCTCAGTAGTATATTGTCTTTCAAAAAAAAGTTTTCTTTTTAGACAAGCATCATTATGTTTTTTAGACAAGCATCATTATCTTAAAGTACTAGTATAATATAATATGACAAACAGAAATCTAAGATACACTAGTGAATTTTAGTCACTTGAAATTTAAGAAGTCTTCGGTCAACAAAAATGAAGTCTTCGGTCAACAAAAATGCCAACACATTTGACATGTTTTTCACACAAGATATAAGGTACGTTGTGTTGGGATATGTCCATATCATAAATAAATATACGGCCAAAAATATATTAGCCTATGGGGGCACACGTGTTTACACAGAGGATACGTTTATTAATGTAATTAATATATTGTGTATTAATTATATTAATATGTTTCACGTAATAATTAATTGGTCGACACCTAAAAGGAGTAAAAGGGAGGAGAGTGTCAATTTCAATGAAACTAAAGAGGTGTTCTTAGTCTAACTTGGAGAACAACAAGTTTTTGAGGCTATATAAATACCTTTTGGATTCATAAATAAATGGATTGATATATGATATCCTTAATAAGTCGAATGACATATATGATATATCCA
The DNA here is from genome assembly GCA_026074375.1 of Tanacetum coccineum. Classification (NCBI taxonomy): domain Eukaryota; kingdom Viridiplantae; phylum Streptophyta; class Magnoliopsida; order Asterales; family Asteraceae; genus Tanacetum; species Tanacetum coccineum. The sequence continues at coordinate 32,657 of BQNB010007881.1, read as the reverse complement.
ATATAGTTCACAGTCGACTATAATCCATCTCTATTCTCTACTATTATTTTAAAAGCATGGGGTTGTTTGTGTACACGGATGCTAAATCAAATTGAGATGACACTCAATACTAGTCATGGTATGATTTCATTTTTTATGATGACCATGTGGACTAATTGTGCTCGACTGAGAGCATAGTTGCATTATACATTAAAGAACAAGAATGCTTTACAGTTTTGGAAGCTGTAGAAGATGATTGTGTCAATAGTTGATGTTACACACCTTATGAGATATATACGTCACAACCCATTAATTGGCCCAGCCCAATAAATGATATAGACCCATATTCACCCGCATACACGGTTTTTGTACTAACATGTAGAAAAGGAACTCGCCTCTCAAAAGAGGAAGATTGAGAAAAATAATGATCTACTTGCTCGGCGGGCCACATATATTCAAATTCAGCGTTTTGTCCTTGACGAGTTGAGGAAGAACCCCTCCGCTCCTGGTTCTGATACTGCTGATCGAATTCAGCGTCTTGTCAAAGACCAGTTGGCCAAGCTTTCTGCTGTTGCCTCCGCTCCTACTTCTGTCTCTTCTTATGCTGATCGAATTCAACGTCTTGCAGACCAATTAGCAAAGCCTGCTCTTGCCTCTGCCCCTCCTCATTCTGCCTCTTCTTCTGCTCCTCCTGCTCTTCCTGCTGATAAAGATGCTGATCTCAACTAGTGTATGTGCATTTCGATTAGCTCAGGTAGCTTACTTTTTCTTCTTTTCCCCTTTGATGATGATGAGGATGATGATGATCTTGTTTAGTTAACGCTAAGTCGCTAATGTTCACTTTGTAAAAACTTTACTTGCACAGCTTTAACGACACCAAAACTATGGAATATTAACTTAATTATTATTTGATATATATAAGCCTTGCGCCATTCCACATTAATAGCTTATACGTTAGAGATGTTTTTTGTTTTCTTCTTTTCGTCTCTAGGTTGTCGGGGATGCTTGATTTTGCTTTTTGTTCCTTTGTTTTGTCAGCGCTCTTTGTTGATAGTTAACCTAAACTTTGGGTTAAATATATCAAGTCAGAAAGTTTAGTATATTTTATGTAATTATGTAAAATTCTGTATAAACCCAAATTGTATTGGGCTGGGTCATAGATAACGGTATAAACCGTTTCTTTAGGTCGTGACTTTTACTTTTAGTGAATCAGTGTGTTTCTTTGTTCTATCAGGCATGAAGGCACTGATTCATCTAGTATATATAGGACGAATTCTGTAATCAAAATTCAATCAATATATGTTCAATTAGTAATAAATCTGCGTTTCATATTCAGTTTCTGCACTTATACTTTTTGTTGGAATATGTCCAAGTATAAATTAATATATGTCCGGATTATTTATTCGAGCCTAAGGGGACGCACGCGTTAATACGTAAAACAATTAAAGAATATATTAAATGTAATATATTTATGTGATAAGCATAACTTATGTTAAATAGTTAAAGTAAATATTTAATGAGTTATTAATATGGCATTTAAGGAAAAAGAAAGTAACGGTTTTCTTTTTAATTGGCCATAAACCCCTATTAAGAAGGTGAGAGGGTTTTCCTTGTAAGCACAAGGAATTTAGCCTATAAATAGAGGTTAAGGGATTCATTGTTGAGTGTGCCTTGAAAATATAATCCCTAAATCTCTCTCCATCTCTTTTGTTTAATCGATCAACCAAAACTCAAAAGGGTTTTCGGTTCTTGTGTTGGTTCGATCCAAGGGGAAAAACCACAAGGGTTTCAATCGTTGATTTCTACGAGAACGTGGTGGTTTTATTGCTTATCACTACTAGTACTAGCATACTTAATTGTTTGCTAAAGAACGTATAGTGTGTGGAAGCTTAGAGGAATCATACTTTGATTCTTGTGGTTTCGCGTGGTATTATACACACGCGTATATAGAAGACGGTGTTTACGGTTACCTTTAAACGGTGTATCGTTTCGTGCTTAAGGTACATTGTTTTCTATCTTGTTAATTATTGGTGTTCTACACGTGACAATTTTATTCCGCTGGCGTATCGTGTTTAATTTAATTGTTTAATTAGAATCATAAAACCCACCAGTGGATCAAGAGCCATCGTGCTAGATTCTTTAATTACAAGAAATAAGTTGGACAAAAATTTAGTGTTTATAATTAATTTAAATGCCCGTGGGCGTTTTTGTTAAAAGATTTGTTTTCTTGTAAGGTTAATAAAAATTAATTAGCGAGATTTAGGTTGTATGCAACTTTATATTAAAAACTTGATATATTAATTGTAATTATTTTAAGTTTTGTTATTGTTCAATAAGGATCCATGATAAATATCATGCAAATTTATCATGGATTGATATTAGATATTATAATCTTGTTATTGTTAAAAACAAGATTTGTTTTATAATATGATTAATACACATAATTTTTAAATATTTTCTTAACTGGTAAGATCCTTGATTCATAAATTCGGGAAGACCCTTATTAGTGAATCAATGGGGCCTAAAAATAGTTAAAAAGTTTTATGTGCTATGTGGTATTTATTTATATAAGGCTTACGCAATCGATTGTTTCGATGTATGTGGCCGGAGTTTATAGGACGAAGGAGCCTTATATGAATAAATGCATGTTTTATTATTAGATAATTAGGATCATATTTAATGTTTGCATGCCTTAATTGTTAAGTGTGTTTAAATAAATGTTATTTAGTTTAGTTGATGTTTATTGGTTTTATTTTAAGTTCTTGACTTGTGAGAAAATAAAAGAGTTTTTCTGAAAACAAAAAAAACAAACATGACTAATGATTATCGAAATAAGATTTATCATGGACTATATATTGCAAAAAGTCAAAAATGGATCCGGCTTACATCCGGTGTAAAATCTTCCATGATTAGACTAGCAATTTATAGTTCATAATGTGTTTTAAATTAAAGTTTTAATTTTTATCAATGACGTAATTTGCAAAAGTACTATATAGTTGCAAGGATTAGGTTCGAGGAGACTCATCAAGACTTCGGTCTTTTAGATACCATTACCTATAATACCTGGGACTACGTTGTAGTTTTTACCTTGTATACTATGTAGGAAGTCGCGAATGGTCTTGGGTTTGATGAATTTTTATATCATTCTTTATTCTTTTCTCGCGATTAAAAGGAAATCTTTACATTTAAAACCAACTTGTTGAATCGTAAATTTTCAAGGTGTCACTATTTATGTTTAAGATACAAGGATAATTTGCGATACCGTAATAATAACTTAATTGAGTAAAGGTTTTATTAAAATAAATGTTACCGATGGATGTATGCATGCCTTTCGTATCTTATTTGACAGTCAAAATAAAAATACCTTTTTCAACTACGTTTTGCCATCCAATTTATAAAGACACTTGTAGACTTACTCTATTACCTATGCGTGTGGACGAATGTTGATTTGGCAATCACAAGGTAATTATAGCTATTCCGTGAGACGGTGAGTGTGACATTATTAATGTTTTAAATTGGTCAACTTAGCGTGTTGTGGTTAGCTGGTTAAACACGTTGGCATAGATGGGATGAACATGCTTACTAATATTATTGTATAAAGTAAGTCCTCATATGGTATAGAATTGCAAATGTTGTTGAATTATCAATCGTTGATTACCTTTTGATTACACCATTCCACTAGCAGATCAACTGATGTGTGGGGGTTATGTCAAGTTGGGTCCTAACCTTTGGAAATTAATAGTTTATTTAATTAAACATGGGTAATTAATTTTCTTCAAGGATGTATTATTCGAAAATACTAATTCTATGAACTTTTAGTTTTTGTTGATGGCAATTACCTTGTTCAAAACATAACCATTTCGGCACTTTCAGGTCGATTGTTTGAAAAAAGGAAAACTTTCTGGTAATAACTTCCAATGACTGGTTTGCTCGACTTAAGTTAGTCTTGAAGGAGTCGAGAAGAAAATGCATGTCACTTGAACAGCTTTACCTCTGCTCATCAGGCTGGCGCTGAACATAAACATTGTGGCTCAGTGGCCAAGCTCTATATGATGCTATACTGAGATTGCTTGTCTTATGCTGGGAGTATGGACTCCTGAACTTTCATAGACAGTTGAGTGCACTATCCGTAGTGACATGGATTCAGGAGCTTAGATCTATTGGTTTGAGAAAACAAGCTAGAAGTAGAGAAGTTTGACTTATCCAATCTTTCCATGCTTGCAAACAAGAAGAGAGTAAACCGGTTGCTGACTATGTCCTTAAGATGAAAGGATATGTGGAGCAACTGGAACATCTGGTTTTATGCTTACCCCTGATATATCGTAGCTTATCATTAATGGCCTTACTAAAGATTTTGTGGATGTAGTAAGAATTACAATATGCATATAATGGGGAGGACTGGTTGGTTGTACTACATGCTATGCTCAATGAGTATAAAAGATTACCTAAAAAGGCTGTAACACCACAGAGTAATTGATTGATTTAAAAGTGGAAAAATTCCAGAAGGCGAATAAGAATCGATTTATTCAAAAGGCAAAGAATAAGGTTAATGGCAAGGGAAAGGATAAGAAGGTTTTTATCCCCAAGTCCAACACCCTAGTCTGTGCTAAGGAGCGCCAGCTTAAGATGATCCTGCCCCCCATGTAAGGAGGTAGGAATTGGAAAGGATTGTCATGTGTATCTTGATGAGTTGCAGATGAAGAGGAGCAAGTTGGCTCTGCAGTTCTCTCGGGGTATCTTCACAATAGAATTATTTTCTTTTCCTAATAATAACTCCTGGGTGTATGACACTGGTTGTGGTACTAACATATGTATTACAAAACAGGGATTTAGGATTGAAAGGAAGCTGAAACAAGGAGCTCTTTACTTGTACGTGGGCAATGGTGTTCGTGCACAAGTAGAAGCAATCGGAAGTTTTGACTTAGTTTTACCTAATGGCCTTGTGATTTGTTTAGACAATTGTCATTATGCACCTACTATAACTAGAGGTGTAGTTTCAGTTTCTCGTTTGGTTGACAATGGTTTTGTTCAATGTTTTACGGATTGTGGAATTTCAGTTTCAAAGAATGGTGTTCTTTATTTTAATGCTGTTCCTCGTAATGGTATTTATGAAATTTATGCATGATCTGTACCAAATGTTAATTCTATTTATAATGTTAGCAATAAAAGAGTCAAGCATAACTTGGACTCCACTTATCTATGGCACTGTCGTCTTGCTCATATAAACAAGAAACGTATTAAACAGCTGCAACAAGATGGGCTGTTAAAGTCAACAGATGATGAATCTTTTGATAAATGCGAATCTTGTTTATCTGGAAAGATGACAAAGAAACCTTTCCCTCATAGTAACGAAAGGGCAAAAGATCTTCTTGGAATAATACATACTGATGTATGTGGTCCACTTAGACATGTGTCAAGACAAGGTGCTAGCTACTTCATTACCATTTCACAGATGATTATAGTCGTTATGGTTATTGTTTATCTTCTTAAAAATAAAAAGAGGTCCCCCTTTGTAACGTTCAAAGTTGTTTAAAATTGAAGTTGAATCACTCGGGAAGACCAATTAAGGCATACGATCAGATCGGGTGGCGAAATACATTAGCCAAGAGTTTAAAGATTTCTATAAGCTAACGGAATTGTTAACAAGCTTTATCTCCAAACACACCACAACATAATGGAGTGGTCTGAGGGAGAAACCGTACTTTACTACATATGGTCAGATCTTTGAGAATCTTACAAAACTCTACCTTTATCCTTTTGAGGATTATGCTCTTGCGTTCTGCAACACGCATTCTTCAATATGGTGCCAACTAAGAAGGTTGACAAAAACCATCATAAACTGTAGTATGGAAAGTTCCAAACTTGGCTTACTTAAAGGTCTGGGATGTGAGGCTCTTGTGAAGAGAGATACCGCCTGACAAAACTTGAAACAAAGATCTGTTAAGTGTATCTTCATAGGATACCCAAAGAATGATGGGTTACTATTCTACTTCCCACCTGAAAACAAAATTGTTGTTGCAAGGTATGTTGAATTCTTTGAGAAGCGTCTCATAAGTCAAGAAATCAGTGGGAGGGCGGTAGATCTTGAAGAAATTCAAGAAGAAGAAGATACAACACCTTCTGAAATCACTAGCAACATTCCTCAAGAGGTGGAGGGTTTTGAACCACAAGAGAAGTGATTCCGATTCGTAGGTCCAAAAGACCGCATCGAGCTCCAAACCGCTTATGTCTAAATGTAGAGGTGGAGGAGCATAGTCTAGGGGATCTTAATGAACCCGCTAGCTATAAAGCCGCAATGTTGGATTCAGAATCTAATAAGTGGATTGATGCTATGAATGCGGAAATACAATCCATGATGGACAATATGGTATGGGTCTTGGTCGACCTTTCCTCCTGGTTGTAAGACCGTTGGGAGCAGGTGGCTTTTTAAGAAAAAGACTGACATGGATGGTATTGTACACGTCTATAAAGCTCGTCTTGTAGCAAAGGGTTACACTCAACTCTACGGGGTTGATTATGAAGAAACGTTCTCACCTGTCGCTGACATTAGAGCTATTAGAATTCTCATATCTATAGCAGCATACTATGATTATGAGATATGGCAAATGGATGTTTAAACAGCCTTTCTTAAAATGGCGTGTTGGGGGGGGGAGGGGGGGGTGGGGGGGGTTGGGGGGGGGGGGGTGGGTGGCTTACCTTGATGAAGACATCTATATGTGCAACCTGAAGGTTTTGTTATCTAATCTTCCCAGGAAAGTATGCAAGCTTCAAAGATCCATTTTATGGTCTTAAGCAAGATCAAGAAGCTGGACAAAAGATTTGATGAGGAATCAAAATGGTTTGGATTTACTCAAAATCTTGATGAGCCATTGTATATCAAAAGCTAGTGGGAGAAATGTTACATTCCTCATCTTGTATGTTGATGACATAATCATCATGGGAAATCACATTCCAAGTTTACAAAGTGTAAAGGATTATCTTGGAAAGTGTTTTGCTGAAGAATTTGGGGAAGCTGCATTTTATTCTTGAATCCATATTCTATAGGGATAGATCAAAGCGATTAATTGGACTTTGTCAAAATGCTTACATGGATAAGATCTTGAAGAGATATAAAATGGATAATTCCAAACGTGGTCATATCCCCATGCAAGAAAGACTTGACTTGAACAAATCACAAGGTGCTCAAACACCTAATGAGGTGAATCGCATGAAGAATGTACCTTATGCTTCGGCTGTAGGGTCCATCATGTATGCGGTTAGGTGCACTAGACCTGATGTTGCGTTCGCGCAAAATATGACAAGCCGATTTCAACAGAATCCAGGTGAACCTCACTGGACTGCTGTGAAAAACATTCTTAAGTATTTAAGAAATACTAAAGATATGTTCTTGGTTTATGGTAGAAATCCTAGCACAGAACTTAGAGTTGAATGCTATTGCGATGCTGGATTCGAGACTGGTAGAGATGACACTAAGTCTCAGACAGGATATGTTTTCGTTTTGAATGGAGGCGCAGTGGATTGGAAGAGTTCCAAGCAAAGTACCACTGCAATGTCTGCTACAGAATCTGAATACATAGCTGCGTCAGAAGCTGCCATGGAAGCTGTTTGGATTAGGAAATTTATCTCAGGGCTTGGTATTGTACCAACGATAAATGAACCTTTGAATATGTACTGCGACAATTCAGCTGCAGTTCATTATGCTAATGAACCGGGAGTTCAGAAAGGCGCCAGACACTATCAAAGACGATATCATTATGTTCGCGAGTGTGTTGAACTGGGCGAAATAAGGATACTTAAAGTTCACACAGATAACAATCTAGCTGATCCTTTTACAAAGGCTTTATCAAATAGGAAGCTTACTCAACATGCCAGGGGCATGGGGCTTCGTCCTGCTAGTAGTTTCATGTAGATCTGTGTTTTAGTATTTGGATAAGGGATGAAAAACATTTTATTTTATGATAATGATACGTTGGTATTTTGTTATTTTATATTATAAATTGTGTCCTATATTTGCATGTTTAAATCCATGAATGATAAATGTATTATTCTAAAATTAATCCGTTGTCGATTAACACATATGGTAAATATTGTTAAACTAAGACAATTCTGAGTGATTGGTGATAGTATAGATTGTGTATAAAGATATTAAGAGATGATAGTCCACAAACTCACATGATATTCATAAAGATGAATATTGGAATTTCCCCGCCACAAGGAATTTCACTTTAGGATCGAGTCATCAAGTGGAATCTTGTACGTGAATCTTATTTACTAAATCCTTAGGACTGAGATGCAAGTGGTTTTGCATATCGTGGATTTTCCTTTTTGATATTAGTTAAGTTGTACTAAATAAGGTGACTAATAAGGCTTTGTCAGAATGTTTATGCCACATGATGACTGGACACTTGTTGTCAATATTAGAATTTGTTCTTCAAATTGTGAAGAAGATACCAACTGGGCCCCTTCATAGAAATAATCAGATGTGTGTATGGCCGTTCCTGAAAAACTCAAGAAAGATATGTCTCATTGATTTTCATTAATCTTGATTACTTAATATATGGAGAAACAGCAATGTTAAATATGGAATGACATTGATACATATCCAATTTAACAATCGGTATCGGAAACAAAGGGAATTGTAAATTCATAAATCCATTTTGTTCATGCCTGTGAAACCACACTCGGATGTTTTTGGGAGCATTGGCGTGTTGCTAGACGCTTACCAATGTTATTATATTATTCATACATGTCCAAGTGGGAGCTGTTGGAATATGTCCAAGTATAAATTAATATATGTCCGGATTATTTATTCGAGCCTAAGGGGACGCACGCGTTAATACGTAAAACAATTAAAGAATATATTAAATGTAATATATTTATTGAAGCATAACTTAGGTTATAGTTACAAGTAAATATTTAATGAGTTATTAATATGCATTTAAGGAAAAAGAAAGTAACGGTTTTCTTTTTAATTGGCCATAAACCCCTATTAAGAAGGTGAGAGGGTTTTCCTTGTAAGCACAAGGAATTTAGCCTATAAATAGAGGTTAAGGGATTCATTGTTGATGTGCCTTGAAAAAATTAATCCCTGATATCTCTCTCCATCTCTTTTGTTTAATCGATCAACCAAAACTCAAAAGGGTTTTTCGGTTCTTGTGTTGGTTCGATCCAAGGGGAAAAACCACAAGGGTTTCAATCGTTGATTTCTACGAGAACGTGGTGGTTTTATTGCTTATCACTACTAGTACTAGCATACTTAATTGTTTGCTAAAGAACGTATAGTGTGTGGAAGCTTAGAGGAATCATACTTTGATTCTTGTGGTTTCGCGTGGTATTATACACACGCGTATATAGAAGAGGTGTTTGCGGTTACCTTTAACGGTGTAAAAACATAAACGTTTCGTGCTAAAAGGTACATGTTTTCTATCTTGTTAATTATTGTGTTCTACACGTGACCATTTATTCCGCTGCGTACTCGTGTTAATTTAATTGTTAATTAGATCATAAAACCCAACACTTTTGTTCAATTCCTGTTCCAAACATACTTGTGAAGTTTGTAACACCAACAGTGGTATCAGAGCAAGTAACGATCCAGGGAAGAACAAAGTGCAGGCGGCGATCGAGTGAAGGAATGAGAAGAAAGCCTCGTGATTTTTGCCCTAATTAAGAGTAGTAAGAAAAGGGACTATCATCTGTGTTGTTTTTTCCTCGTGTCGACAACCACCAGAGAACAAAAGAGGTTTTTTAGAACCGAAAGTATTGAATGGAAGAAGAGATTCGAAGGTGCGAGGGTTGAGCCAGCCAAGTCTGACCCTAAGATAAGAACCAAACTTAGCTTTATGTTATTTCACTTTTGTTCTTTCCTCTAAAATCTGTAGATATCTTCGTATATATTTTTGATTGTAAAATAATCTGTTAAAGTATTCATATGTAGTAAGATTTGTTAAATTATTTTTACAAAAGAATTAAGTTTATTTTTAAGGAAAAGGAAATGTTGTTTTTCTTAAATAAAAGTATGTAGGAAATTGTACCTTGTGGTTCAAGGTAGAAGTAAGAGAAACCTTAGTGTTTCACAGTAAGAGAAACCTTTGTTTCGATTGCAAGTTAGAATATGTATACGATCAGAAGCAAGTAAGAAAGTGATCACACAATCACAAGCAAGTAAGAAAGTACGCAAGTAAGAAAGCAAGCAAGAACGCAAGTAAGTAAGCAAGAAACAACGTAAGTAAGAAAGCAACAAAGCATGACGAAAGGAGAAACATCTACGCCAACTCGTGAGCAAAATATAGCACTTCAATGCCCGAAACTGAATGAATCAAACTACACCACATGGGCAATTATGATGGAAACAATCTTAAAGGCTTATGGCCTTTGGGAAACACTTGAAGCTACAGAAAAAGTAGATGAAAGAAAGATACATACAACAAAAGCAATGATTCTCACAACATTGCCGGAAGATATTCTAATGCAAGTTGCACAGTACGAGACTGCAAAGGAAGTATGGGAATCAATTAAGGTACGATATATAGGAGAGGACCGAGTTCAGAAAGCACAACTACAAACTTTAAGTAGCGAATTGGAGACTTTGAAAATGAAAAACAACGAATCCGTAAGCGACTTTGCCGGAAAATTGGGAAGCATAAGAGGCAAATTTAAAAGTCTTGGTTCAACCCTTAAAGACAAAACACTCGTCAGAAAGTTGCTAAACTCCGTTCCAAATAAGTTTCTACCAATCGTGGCATCTATCGAGCAATATTCCGAGATTGATAAAATGTCATTTGAAGAAGCAATGGGAAGGATAATAACTTTTGAAAGAACGATCAAAGTCAAGTTGAACACAGAAGAAGTTATCAAAACAAACTTCTAATGGCAAGATCAAGTAATCAAAATCATGGTAATGGTCGAGGAAGAAACTTTAGTAAAGAAGAAAAAGGATGTGGAACAAGTTTTCAACAAAATACAAGAGAACAAAACAAGAAAGAAATGAGAGTTATGAATGTGGTGACTTAGGTCATTTTGCACGTGAATTCACCAATGGAAGAAGAAAGACAAGGAAGAAAAAGACAAACTTCATTTATGAGACTGACGATGAACCAACGCTGCTGTGAAGAACAAGATAAAAGCAAGTTGAAGACCTACCTTAAACCAAAGTTTAGTTTAAGGGGGAGTGTTGATAGTTAACCTAAACTTTGGGTTAAATATATCAAGTCAGAAAGTTTAGTATATTTTATGTAATTATGTAAAATTCTGTATAAACCCAAATTGTATTGGGTTGGGTCATAGATAACGGTATAAACCGTTTCTTTAGGTCGTGACTTTTACTTTTAGTGAATCAGTGTGTTTCTTTGTTCTATCAGGCATGAAGGCACCGATTCATCTAGTATATATAGGACGAATTCTGTAATCAAAATTCAATCAATATATGTTCAATTAGTAATAAATCTGCGTTTCATATTCAGTTTCTGCACTTATACTTTTGTTCAATTCCTGTTCCAAACATACCTGTGAAGTCTGTAACATCAACACTCTTTAGGAAGAAAACATAACATCAACACTCTTTAGGAAGAAAACTCAAATATTTACTCATGTAGACAAACAATATGATTCATGCTCTATATAACACTTTCATTAATTAAGCCATCCTTGATGATTATTGACCGGTTAAACTGTCTTCACTTTTGGAAGAAATATAAAAAAAAAAAATAGCATCAATGCTGTTAGCGAACATGCTGATAAAAGTACTAAATGAGAAGCGCAACTCTCTGGTAACCCATACTTATTCTGCAGGGTGAAGGGGCACAACGTTCCCCGATAATGTATGCTTGCTAAATAAAGCACGCGAATCATGTTTTATATCTAACAACTTTACTCTATAAGTAATGTTGTGCTTCTATTCTTATTCTTATTTGTGATCATTGTGCCCTCACATGCTTACCTACTCACACTCATGCAAAAAGTCTTTCCGTTATAGCAGTCTCTCTATCCTCGTGTACGGATATGACTGTCTACATCCTATACCTCCTCCTCTATACCCCAACTCGGCAGAAATTGCAAATTGGTGTTGTTGCTGGTTGCTCAAAATTTTATCGGCACATAAACAATAAAAATATAACTTAGTTGCACGTCTCTTTCTTTGTCTATCAAGGCTTAGTCCACCCTGCCCACTCTGATGTGTCCAGCTAGATATTCAGTCTCTGCTCTAAGGTCTGCAAATTGTATCCTACTTTTCGTTGAACAACTAAGACTTGGTATTTGATAGCGTCTTTTTGCACTTATTAGACACTATAAGGCGTACGTCATTTGACCTTAGCATATTCTGAATATTTGTTATTCAGAGATCAATTTTACGGGTTGGGCGACCAAGTTTCTTGCATATAATTGGCGTCTATTATTTGCATATCGCGGAGAGATATTTAGTATAAATTACTAAAATTCAAATGGGAACATGGTCAAGTTTGTGTATTTATCAAGCCTGCTCGTGTGAAAGTGGTATGTGTGTGATTCAGGTTTGAATATATACTGTTCCATATTACTCGCGGGTGTGGGGGTGCTTATTTGGTCTCTATGTCCGTCCTTCTTCTTTCTCAACTTGCTTAGGTTTTTTGGACTGCTTTCCCTTGATTTTGGTTTTTGTTCCTTTTTTTGGTCAGCACCCTTTAGGAAGAAGACCTAGGGGGTGTTTCTTTTCCATTTTTTCACTTAGTGAGGTTAATTCTTGATAGGGCCCACACATATATTCATGTTTCTTTTCCTCGTAATTCCACTAAATGGTCTGGTTTGGGGAGGAAGTAGAAGGGCGACTTCGCAATCCAGACACTCGAAGGATATCCTATGTGACACATATACCCTTGGTTGTTTCTCTCTTATCTTCACTTCTCAATTCTCCCTATACCCTTTCGGTTTCCAAAGTTCACACTATCTCCAAATCCGTGAAGTTACCTGTCGGCATCTCCCACATCCCCAGTCATCACCTCTGTATGTCATCCCCACATAGGACCTTTCACCGTCCGTCACCCTCACGCGACCGCTTTGTTTTTTCACAGATCTTTGAAAGAACTTCTTGTTATTTAGTGTTGTGAGGTTGATGTTTGTGTTACATAGTTGTTTTCCACATATCTTTCACCGTCCGTCACCCTCACACTCATTCTCTAATGCATAACAAGAAAAGTAACACCCCTTAGATACTTATATAACACGCGATGTTATTTTGGAATTTCTTTTGATTCTGGGTAACTGGATAATTGAGAATAAGTGAACCTGTTTTACTTATACTGTTTATGTCATTATATATGATATCTGTTTGTTCGTATGTGATCATCTGTTATAGGTGTCCTCATGTGTCAGTGAGTGTGTGAATGGTTGCTTAGATTTCTGTTTAAAGGCTAAATGGTTTTAGCATTCCCTTTTTAGGTGCTAATTTATGATTTGAATGAGCTTTCATTATATATGATATCTGTTTGTTCGTATGTGATCATATATTATAGGTGTCCTAATGTGTCGTGAATGTGTGAATGGTTGCTTAGATTTCTGTTTAAAGGCTAAATGGTTTTAGTATTCCCTTTTTAGGTGCTAATTTAAGATTTGAATGAGCTTGGTATGCCTGTGTAGTTTGTTAATATGATAAATGTTTTATACAACGTTATCCTTAAGCCGTCCTTGATGTTGGCTATATGCTTAAATTCAATAATGACGTGGGTAACTGTGTTCACTTTTGAAAAAAATATGTATCCTTGGCGATCAGGCTTTAGTCACCCACACCCACCGCTGATGTGTCGTAACGTTTCCAAATTGTTTTTGTTGAACAACTTACGAATTGGTGACGTGACTATTGAGACATGGTATATGATAATGGTTTTTTGCGCTTGTTTGACCAATAAAAGGCATGTGTCATTTGACCTTAGCAAATTGAGATGGCAATAAAAGGCTTCTATTCTTGGCGAATTGTGCTAAGATGAGTATTAATGTCAAATATGAATTGGTATTCTACTCTGCTAGTGTATTTTATCATATCTGTTTGTGTGAAAAGTGGGCTGCGTGGATATTGTTTTGGCAACAGGTTTCTTTATATTGTTTCATATTAGTTGCAGACTTGCAGTGTTAGGGTTGTTATTTGGTCTCAATGTTTGTCCTTTTCGTTTCTAAATTTGTGGGTGTTTGGGCTACCTTCTCTCGATTTTGATTTTTGTTCCTTTGTTTTGTCAACACCCTTTAAGAAGAAAAACGAATTAGTTATTATTCAATAAGTACTTCTTCATTGCATGTTTATTTCTAGAAAGACTCTGTGTGTGTTGGTTGTAGGGTTAAACAGGTTAAAATGGGCAGGTTGGGTAACACCGTAACGGGTTAAAATATGTTTTCGTCTTTTTTTTGCGTGCATAGTTCTTTTTTTTTGCGTTGCAATAGTTTTTAAATATGCCAATTCATGTGTATATGGAGTGAAATAATCCTATTTTTATTAAACAGGTAAATATGGGAAAGTTGGACGACAGATTAGAATAGTATGGTCTTTTTTCGCCTAGTTTTTTTATGGGCTTTCATTTTGGGCCGACCCATTTGGCAAATTTTTTTTTTTTAGGTAATGTAAAAAAAACCGCTCGGCATAAAATACAAAAATATTGACTTATTCAAATAAAAAAATACTCGCGACATGAGGCCCAACACATAAGCTCATATAAAAAAAAAACTATTAAACATGAGACCGAAAAAATAAACCCGCACAAATAAAAAATAGAAAAGAATAAAAATAAAATTTTAACGCATAATTATTTTTTCGGCCTCATGTTATTTTGAATAAATTTTTTTTTATATGAGATTATGTGTTTGGTCCCATGTCGCGGATATTTTTTGGTCCCATATAAAAAAAACAAACTATTAAACATGAGACCGAAAGAATAAACCCGGCCCGCACAAATTAATATAAAAAAATTTGTTCGGCCCAAAATAGGAAAAAACAAAAGTACTGATTTATTCAGATCAAAAAATACCCACGACATGACGCCTAACAATATAAACCCATATAAAAAAAACAAACTATTAAACATGAGACCGGAAAAATAAACCCGCACAAAAAAAAAAAACTTAACGCCTCACATCAATTAATGTCACGCATTAACGCGAACAATCATGCTTAACACATATTTACCCAAATCTCATAAAATTATATTAAAAAAAACCAAAAATAAATAAATCTTTAAACATGAGGCCCAACAAATAAGCTCATATAAGAAAAAAAACAAAGTATTAAACATGAAACCGAAAAATAAACTAGAAAAAAAAAATTAACGTCCCGCAACATCGCACGGGCAATCACACTTGTTTCAATCTATAGTAAATTGTCTTGTTTTCCATAGCAAGAGCAAAGTATAATATATCTCACGAGTACATTTTGAACATTCAACTCAGAACTTAAAACTTATGTTCCATTTAATTAATAAAAGGATTTACATAGTGGTGGAAGGCAAGCGGACAACAAGCTACGCCGCTAGCCCCTTTTGGATTGCAAAGCCAATACGTTTAAAAACCACATCCGTGGATCTAGGTGTCATAACATTGTTGTGCATAACCCGTTGAACTCGGCTGAGTGGCTTCACCGCCTCCGGTGCAAGGAAACCAAAGGTATCAAACGCAAAGGAAATAAACACATGTTGATTTGCAATGCACACTTTCTCGTGTTTTGTCACTCAGAAAATAATCTCTAACATGTGATACTTGACACTTTTTCATTATCTTATTAGTTTTTTTTCATAATTTATTTTAACCATCATTCACGGTCATGTGTTATCACTAAAGTGTGAGATGTCTCGTTTTTAGATTCTGTTAATTGTAAGAAACTCTAAAGAGTTTACGTTATTTTTCTGAAAAAGATAAACTTTCCCCAATTTTAATATGTGCGGTGGTGGATTAAACGTTACGAATTAATCAGCCAAAATATCAAAAACCATAACGGAAAGAAAAACAATTTAGCTTAATAATTTTTTGTAGTTAAAATGATAAAATACATGAAACTGAAGTAGTATAAATGATGAAAATGGGCCTAGAAGTTGAGTAATCACACTTAGTGGCTGGAAAGAAATTTACGGGGGAATCTAGTGGGCCACGGTCTGCCACCTTCCTGAACCCATACTAATCATATCCATCCAGTTAACCCACGTTCACCTCAAAATGGGTATTTTAGGGAAACAAAAAAAGCGCGGGAAACATAGCCGTTGTAAAAAATATTGGCGCCAAAACAACCCAAAATATAACCGAATGTTTTTTATAAGTTTCCCTTCATATTTAAGTTTTGCCGCCACTCTTTTTTCCTTCCTTAATACTCTTCGCATTCATTTGATTATTTTTCGATATGGGGTTCTCGAAGAAGAATGATTGTATGATTAGTGGGATCACGATATGTGCTCCGTTGTCAGTATCGACTAAGAAACTGAGTAGTAGTGGTGATGATGAGGGGGCGAATGGTTTAACGACTCCGAAAGCGAACTAGCGAAGGAATTAGAGGGAATTGAGGCTGTTAGAGTGTCCGATGGCGCCGAGGAAGCGTAAGGCGGTTAAAAGAAGTGACAAGAGTGAAAAAGCTGAGTTTTTTACTTCTCCTGAGTTGGATTTGTTTTTTGAGAATTTTGCAAATAGTGGGAACGTTAACTCGAGTTTCTAGAGTTTCAGTTTTGGCTTTTACATATGTTCTATTTTCTGTTTTTGGGAGCTTATTGTACAGATTGTGTATATGTACATTAATAATAAGATGAGATTTTTTATTAATTATTATGGTATTATTGTCTTTGCTGATTTTGGTTTTTCATGATTAATGTTGCATTGCTGTTGGTCTTTTTTTCTCAAATAATGCGTACAGTGTGTATCAATTCAATCTCGAGTACCTGAGTTACTTATTTAAATTAGAGTAACTTGTGAAGAGAAACTAGATTCTTTGGAAACATAGAATGTTGGCTGTGAAAGATCATCTCAGAAATGTGTATTTTAGTAAAAAGTATGTGTGCTAAACATACAATCAAGAAAGCAGTCTCACTAGAGTACGTTATGACTGTCTAGATCATAACTCTCAAATAACCTGCTTTGGAGGGATTCGGTATTGTTGTTTGCTGTGTGCTAAACAAATACTAATGATCTAAAGTCTTAACTTTTTGTAAAAAATACTGTAACTAAACCAGGCAAAATTCAGAAAACGTTCCTAAGAAAAGAACTGTTGCGCTTTCTAAGTAACTCAGCATCTTTTGTTTGTCCAGTAAGTTTCGAGGATAGGTACAAATATACTAAACATGATGGTAAGCTTTATAGTTCTCCTTTGTACTTGAATTCAAATTAAATTGCCTAGATTCATGTATCAAGTGTGGCAAATTACTAAAGTACGGAGTAAGCTTCTAGCTGTGGCACGTTTAATTTCGTTATGATAGATTAGAAAAGACATTATTAGATATGTTTTATATTTGTTTTATATTTGTTTATATTTATGGGTTAAAACTGTAACTTTAGAATGGGTTGGGTCGTACCCCAGGAAACCCAAAAGGTTTTAGCAGTTTTATGTCAGTTATTATGAAACGACACAATGTTTCTCAGGGACTTTGGGACATGTCGTTTCAGTAGTATTAATAGGAAAGTGTCAATTGTAAACAACAATTCATCAATATCAGTTTCTAGTTTACAACAATTTGTTTCACTGTTAAATTGTATCCAAACACCCCTGCAAAACTATGGTTTCGTATAACCACATCATCAGGAAGAATTTGCGCCTGCAAAGGGCTGCCAATTCGCAAAGACTACAGTGGCATCAGAGCCGATGGTTCGATACTTGGAAGAAGAAGCCAACCTATCATCAATGGAACAATCACGAGATACGGTACTCTCTGTCAAATGGTACTGCCGAAGTCGTACCAAGAAGTTGCTGTAACAGAAGATTGTCCCACGAAACAAGAGCAATGCTGAAGGCGAAGATAAAAGAAAACGAAGCCTATAATACTTCTGGTGTATGCGCAACACTCAAACAAACCAGGAAGGATAAAAGGGCTAGATGTTTCGCTTGCAAAGAAAGAGGCCATGTTGTGTGGAATTGCCCTCATAAAAGGAATAAGATGAAAGGAAAAATAGAGGCTTCACAGCCTCGGTACACCGAAGAACTAAAGTACCCCGAAGTGGTACACGTGACTACGGATTTCATGGTAAACGGGTCAAAGGATTGGAACCGAATTTGGTATATTAGCAAGGAGTATAAGAATCATATGACGCCGGTAAAATCAAACTTCAAAAGGATGAAGGGCGAATTCAAGATGTTGGAAAAAGAAGAAAGACAAAGAAAATTCATATTTTCTTATGGAGTCGGGGAGGCATTTGTGGAAACCGAGAACGGAACAAAGGTAATTTCAAATGTATTTTACACACCCGAAATTACTTTAAATGTGTTAAGTTTGGAGCAATTAGAGAACCAAGGGTATGTTGTAACTGTTGAAGGGAATAAGTGTGTCATTAAGTATATGTTTGATGAGGATAGAGGCATGTTGGATGCGAATGAGGATAGGGACATGGTTGAGGATTCAACAACCATGGTTAAAAGCCACAATGAATATTTAGACGATTATTTTAAGTCTATTGATCCAACGGAAGAGTGTTCTCTAATCAAAGGTATGGAAGATCTTAAAATGAAAGAAGAAGACACACATGACTATGTCGATGACAGGTATTTAAGTATGAATGGAACTTTATACCACTTTAAGATAAACTCGTTTCCCAAATTTATATCTTTCTTAGATCTTGTTAAGATAGATAAATTAGTTTATTCGAATTGGGAGATAATGGGGAAAAAGTTTATGGAATTACTAGAATGGTTCTATATTGATTTTATGGGTCAAGAAGTGCTAGGAAATTTGCCACCAGAAATAGGATTGAATAAAATTGATTTACTAGCACTATACAAGTTTGTGGACGATATGGGAGGCTACATGATTGTCTCGTTGGATAAAAAATGGGGCAAGGTTGCAGAATTATTTGGTTTAGGACAGGAACATCAGGATGAGGTCAAAGAGTTATACAAGGAATATATTGGCATGGCTAAGGTTTACTACGAAGAAGCGAAGAGATCAAAGCATGGAAAGCCGGGAATTGTGGGGGAAAATTGCATTGGAGATGCAGGAAATGGAAGGCCACAAGGCGATGCAAGGATGGAAGACGCGGAAGTAGAGGAAGGAAAGCCAGACAAGACTCAAGGAACAGACGACCAGGATGATGTAAAAGGCAACAACAGTTCGGATGCAGCCTCAAACAAGGAAGCACAAAGTATGACCAGCAGCGATGATTTAATCATCATCGTGTGAAGAATCGAAAGAACCTGTGAAGACTCTACCATTACGAAATTAGAGGGGAGATGTGGCACGTTTAATTTCGTTATGATAGATTAGAAAAGACATTATTAGATATGTTTTATATTTGTTTATATTTATGGGTTAAAACTGTAACTTTAGAATGGGTTGGGTCGTACCCCAGGAAACCCAAAAGGTTTTAGCAGTTTTTTTATGTCAGTTATTATGAAACGACACAATGTTTCTCAGGGACTTTGGGACATGTCGTTTCAGTAGTATTAATAGGAAAGTGTCGATTGTAAACAACAATTCATCAATATCAGTTTCTAGTTTACAACAATTTGTTTCACTGTTAAATTGTATCCAAACACCCCTGCAAAACTATGGTTTCGTATAACCACATCATCAGGAAGAATTTGCGCCTGCAAAGGGCTGCCAATTCGCAAAGACTACAGTGGAGACACCTTCAGCACGTCAACAAAAATGACAGTAAAAAGGGGCTAAAGAGGACGATTATGAGATTGATCGTTTGACTCATTTACCAGATCCTATTTTATTCCTGATTAAGTTATTTGAGTTGGGCCACTGTGCGAAACGCCCACAGAGCTGCAACTAGAGCTCATACAAAGGTGCGAAACTAAACACTCTATGACAAACACCCATGAAGCTGGAAACTAGAGGTAACGATTTTTATTTATTGGAATGTAAAGTTTTAATCTTCTTGAGCAACAAGCTGCTGTTGAAAATGACGTAGGGAAGTCACTGAATGAAGTACACAATCTTAGATCGGTACGTTCGTCTTTAGTCTTAAAATACAGATTATCATAAAAGACAACTGTATATATACAATTTTTTTCCTATTTATGCAGGTTTTCCAATATCTATTCAATCATGCCCCTGAATTTCTATGATCATACAACTTTGATATACATGCGAATGATAAAACCACAGAAGAAAAAGGGTGTGTTAATGCACTTGAAGAATTTATACATCTCATATCTGAAAGGGAATCAAAAAACTTTCGTGTTAGGCGCCATGATAATGACCATGTTGTTACTCTTCATCAGGTAATTTATTGATTAGGCTCCTGATTCAGTGTTAAACTTTGCTTCATTGAATTTATTACATCATCCTGCTACATTGGACTGGGACACTGTCTTTATAGTGAAGGTGATTATTATAACAGTTGACAGTTTATAAAAAATAGATTTTAAAATAATAAATTACTCAATCCAACGTGTACTATTTCGTTTACTAATTGTGTACAAGATAGGGATACCTCGGCTGCAACTGTATGCAGCGAATTCAATACACTCACAGCCATAAAACATGAACATTTTACTAAGAATCCTCCATTGCATCACTCACTTG